>PVIC010000797.1:0-107942 GCA_004025085.1 Thryonomys swinderianus | reverse complement strand
TCACAGAAGCTGAATGTATGTTTACTCTTTCATAGTTAGAATAAATACATGATTTTGAATTACCTATTTTCTTCTTTTGATCATCAAAATATCTTCATTTCTCTCAGGATTTAATGCTTACTAACCATATTCTTTTCTGGTGAATTTTTTTCTCTCCAAATAAGGATATGGAGGGAAAATGTATA
Source organism: Thryonomys swinderianus (assembly GCA_004025085.1). Taxonomy (NCBI): domain Eukaryota; kingdom Metazoa; phylum Chordata; class Mammalia; order Rodentia; family Thryonomyidae; genus Thryonomys; species Thryonomys swinderianus. Next base: position 107,757 of record PVIC010000797.1, on the reverse strand, counting down.
TATTAAAATTGTTATACTTACCTTCTTATTTAATTCACATAAACATTTATTTTATTCAAATATAAAATCTAATTTTATAATCTTCCATTGTGGCCAGTATTTCCAATAATAAGTTCATTTTGATTGGTGGAATTCCTAACACTGCTTCTATAGACCTATACAATTTACATACACTTGTTATGTTTTGCTTTCTAACAAAACATTTTAAAGTATGTTTTGTTAGAAGAAATATCATTTGAGATAGATTATTTCTTTCTTAAAGTCATATGATCAGAAAATATGATTTTTAAGCATATTAACATCCTCTTAAACTGATTTGTTAATACTCAGACTTCACTTTCCAAATATACTTCTGTATTAAGACTGAATTTGTTTATAGAGTTTTGTGGTAAAGCGAAGATGTTGGTGCTGAGGGTTTGACAAAGAAGGAGAAATATTCTTGTGGATAATTCATTGCCTGTTAGATGTTGAGATAAAAAGATAAGTCCATATCTGGAAAGGGTGACAGCATTAAACGATGACTTTTAAAATATAAATTAGGGATGAGTATGTTTGACCCATAATGGAAATATTAGTTATTCATTCCACCCAAATGCATAAATCAATGGTGGGGTAGTTCATGGTCACTGGCCATGTTAACTGTTAAGATAGAATTATATTCTGGATATCTTTTTACAGAAAGATGGCAAAGTCTCGATTGCAAGAGTATTCAGGTTCTTCAATGAAAGTATTAAATTCATTTGTGCACCTTTTCATCGTGGACTTTGAGATACAGAGAGCAAATGAAAATAAAGTTGAAAAGCAGAAGGAGAAAGTAAAATCACCTTTCTAAGGGAGGCACAGGTGTAAGTGTATACCAGGAGGCTTTCCTCAGAGTTGACTGTAGAATTCATACAGACTCGGCTTATGTATATGGTTACCTTTTCCTGTATAGTACTTCAAAATTGATTTCGAGTGGTTTTACTAGAACAAATGTTCACTGATTCATTTTAGTTGACACTACTCCATGTTATTTTACACTTAGCCCATAACCTAACACTTCCAACAGGCATTTCAGTTTTCAAACCCTACCTTTGAATTATATAAACAATACTATAAATAAGAGCTGTCATCTGTTAAGAATAAAATACATTTTTCCAAAAGACATATGAAAACTTAAAATTTACCTCCACGGTCAGATATTTTTTTCTATGCTACTCTTGTGAACTTGATAAAAACAACACTTGGAAGGATTCTATAAGAAGTTTTTGGAGAAAAAATATTTTGTTCACTTTATTTTAGCTTTACATAATTGCTTTTCATCGTGTTGCTTCGTTGGAGTTATATTTCCATATTTGTATTGTCTTTGTAACGTATTTATACAAACACATAAGGTCCATAATGAGTTTTATTCCATACTGTTAGAAATTACCTATACAGTCATATTAATTGACCTTTCCCATTTAAAGTTTATAATTTTAGGTTAGTTTTTAAAACTAATATATACCATAAGTAACTTCTCTTTAAATATTTTCCAGTGTAGTTAGCTATAAATTCTGCTTTCATTGGTAATATTTTTATGAAACCAAAGATACCCTTTCATAGTTGTAGGTGTGTATTTTTTCCTCCAAATTATATTATATTTATATTAAATTATATTATATTTAAATGTAAGAAGCACAGTTTCTTGCACACAAACTTGTATTTCCTTCCTTAATTAACTAAAAGTTTTAAGAGTATTAAATCTTAGAGTACAACTCAAAATTTCAAATTTTCTTTTTATCATATTTTCTATGTCCTTTTTTATTGTCTATTTCTATTTTTACTGTAGAACAATGAATGGTTTATGTGTCATTGGAAGTTTGTGCTCAAGACATTAAAATTGAAATTACTGGCAATGTTCCTCTAGATTACTCTGATAGATGAATCAGGAGCATTAGGTTATAGCTCCTGGTTTGAAAAATTTTAATGGTGTTTCTGTTAGTAACTGCATACATTGTCCAGAATAAGGAAGTCCCATGGTCCCAGCCCCTTATCCAAATTACCACTGGGTTCTATGTACCATTTCCTCTGGTACACATATGGTGTTCTGGAGACTACTCCTGTCTGCATCTTTTATTTTTTAAAATTTCACCAAGTGTATTTTCAATAGAGATGCTTTATTTTCATTTCTCCAGAAGTGTTGATTCATCCCATGTGTGAGCCCTATAAAACCTCACAGGGGTAGTTTTTGTCCTTGCCTTTCTCAACAGTGTTTTGGTTCCTACTGGGCTGCTGAGTCTGGATTTGATTTTACTCTCTCTGCTGCTCTGTGGAGCAGAACAAAAATGGATCAGAGTTGAGGAATTCTCTCAAGGGTATAATGTGATCCCAACTTGCTTCTAACTTGGTTGGCATTGAGAGGGTATAATTATAACTGATTTCAGTTTAATTGGCTTTGATCTAAAGACACACAGACCCAGCAAATAGGAAGTAATCTCCAGATTCCCAAGAGCCTCTACATTTTCTGGACTTTAAATTATACTTTGGATATGGGAAAAGACTTAACCATTTGAGAGTTCCTCATCAAATTTAAATATAAAACAAAAATGGAAAAATCTAAGAGAGATTCAAATTATTTTGAAATAATAAATTATAGGATAATTAACCAACCCTACTACTGTGAATTCTATTATAATGGAAATGAAAAATGACTTGATAATGACTTTAACCACTGTTAAAGTAGGTAAAACAAATCTTAATGTCTGGCATGTATATTTTATACAAAAACACTGAGCTGGTTCCTCTCTTCTTTTGTTAATAGCCTTCAAGATCCCTTTCCTGAGAAACAGAGCCCATGAGAGGCCTCAGTGGCACTACTACAATACCGAGAGCCGCAAATCATGTTCTTGGAGTTTGTGGTTCTTTGGGGGTTTCAACTGTGGAAGTCAGGAAAGGCACTTCTGAATAATATAATAACCACGCATCTGCAAGCATAGACATCATATCCACTAATTACTGGTAGTAAAGTGCCAAACAAAGTCTGGATGTTGAAAGACTTCTTTTCACCAGCATGTCTTTATTTGCCACATCAAGGAAGTACTTAGAAATTGGTATCATTCCACTTACCATTGGAGGTAGAAGCTCAATCTCTTCTCAATAGCTGATTATGTTACAGTCCCTACTATGGGAAGAAGCCCCTCCTTTCATCGAGTTCATTAAGGGAAAACTGCGATGGCTTTTGGTAAAGAAATCCTAGCCTTTATATTTTAATATTACTTATCAAAACATTCATTTTGACTTTAAAACGTTCTATTGAATTTTAGGTTCTCATCTTTTTCAAAACTTTGGTTCCAGATTCACATAACAGCTTTTAGACACACGGTATCCCAATTGGCAGTGAGCTCAGTGGGTTTAGACTAAATATCTCATTTCTGCAAACTACTAAGATAGTGTTTACTCACCAACAAAACAAAGATGACAGTCATTACACTTGTCTCATGGGGTTATTGTGCCTGTCAGAATAATTTGCATTAAGTGAATTCTAGCTAGTCTTCTTACCAGAGAAACAAAATGAAGACTTCCTATCATTCTGGTGCTGTAATTTATATTAAGCATTATTCAGCTAAACAGAATTTATCAAATTGTCTAAAGAAGTTTATCAGATAAGACAGAAATGAAAGACAGAGACAGATAGAAGTGACAAAGATGACACATGTACTTACGGAGTTGCCCAAGCCGAGCTTTCTCTTTTTTACCAAACAAGCGACCTATTGAAGACTTGATGCCTTTCTTTTTGGGGGCTTTGTGAAGAGAGTCTTGGCTGCTATTGGCACTTCCAAGCCCAAGGGTTTCGGGCTCAAGAGAGGCAGATAAACTACTGCAAAACACAAAGGGGGACAAACAGCTTGTTTTGATGCACATGAGACTTGTTTCCTTTTATCAGTATACAATAGGAGGCATAAGTAGACTTTGAATGTTATTTTCTCCCTTTCTTTTTTTTAAATTGAATTCTTTATTGGTACAATTTATATATATCTCACAATCACATATAACATTGGGGAATTTGTACCAGTATATGACACAAGTTAATTCTCATTTTTACCCATATCCCTACCCACCCATACCTCCCCACCCCCTTTATACATACTCTTATTTTCCTTCTGAATCATATTTATTTCTTCCCTTTATTACATTCCCACACCAAATTTCCTATGGAAATTTCCCATTCTACAAAAACTGTCATACTTTCTAGAGCTCATTTGCATCTACAGGTGTTCATATCAAAGAGAAGATCCGGTATTTGCCTATCTGTGATCTATTTATTTCACTTATTAGTATATCCACAGGTGTTTCCATTTGCACATAAATGAATCGATCTTGTCATTCTTTAAGACAGAATAATACTCCATTTTATTAAAAAAACCACATCTTCTTTATCCAGTCTCCAGTTGATGGGCATTTGGGTTGTTTCCAAGATTGAGCTATCACGAACTGAGCTGCTATGAACAAGGGTGTACATCTGTCTTTCCAATATGATTTTTAAAAATTCTTTTGGGTATATTCCTAGCAGGGGGATAGCAGGGTCAAATGGGACCCCTAGTCCTAGTTTTCTGAGAAATCTCCACAAGGATCTCCACAATGGTTGCACAAGTCTGCAATTCCACCAACAGTGGAGAAGGGCTCCTTTCTCCCCACAGCCTCATCAGCATTTATTGTTGGTTGATTTTGTAATCACGGCCATTCTTTGTGGAGTGAGATGAAATCTTAGTGTTGTTTTCACATGCACCTCTCGAATGACCAGTGATATTGAACATTTCTTCATATGCTTCTTGGCTGCTTTGACTTCTGCCTCTGAAAAGTGTCTGTTCATTTCAGGTGCCCATTTTTGAATTGGGTCTTTAAACTTGGGGAGACTGATCTGTTTGAGTTCTTTATATATATATTGTAGATAATAGCCCTTGGTCTGATAAACAGCTAGTAAAGATTTTTTTCCCATGTTGTTGGTTGTCTTTTTAGTAGTGCCAGTGACTTCTTTTGCTGTGCAGAAGCTTTTCCATAGGATGAGATCCCATTTGTTGATTCTTTCTGCTAGTTCTTGTGCTATAGAGGTTTTATTCATAAAGTCTCTGCCTAAGCCAATATCTCCAAGAGTTTTACCTAACCTGTTTTCCAGCAGGCTTATTGTTTCTGTTTTAATGTTTAAGTCTCATATGCATTGTAAGTTTAGTTTTGTGCATGGTGAAAGAGATAGGCCCAGTTTTAGCTTTTGGCAGGTTAAAGCCCAGTTTTTCCAGCAACATTTGTTAAAGAGGCTGTCTTTCCTCCATTGGAGATGTTTGCCTCCTTTGTCAAAATTAAGGTGGCTTAGTGTATCTGGGGTTGTTTCTGGGTCTTCTAATCTATTCCATTGGTCCTCGGGTCTGTTACTTTGCCAGTACCATGCAGTTTTTATCACAGCGGCTTTATAGTAGAGTTTTATTGGGGATTGTAATACCCCCTGCCATGTCCTGGTTGCTTAGAATTGCTTTTGCTATTCTAGGTTTCTTGTGTTTCCAAATGAATTTTTGTATTATTTTCTCTAGCGCTGTGAAGTATACCATTGGAATTTCAGTTCTTTCCATTTTCATTTCTTTTTCTTGCAAATTGATTTTCGCCATTTATTTTTGGATAATGACAAAATAATCCATAAATTATTAATAACTCCATATTTAATATTATTCAGCTCTTAGGTCACGCTTTCTCTCTATTCTTTGTGGAGCCTGGTCATATACATTACACATCGTAACACTTGTCCGTCCCTTTTCCTCTCCTCCCCAGCCTCCTCCTCCCTCCATCCCTTAGTTCCCTTCCCATTTGAGAATGATCTATCTTCCTGCTTCCTATTTTCTACCTTTTATTTTGCTCTTTAAATAAAGATTTCAAGGGTTTTCCAATAGAAGTGAAACCATGTAATATTTAAGCTTGTGCACCTGATTTATTTCACTAAATATTATGGTCTCAAGGTGTCCTACAATTGACCCAAGTTTATCTTTCTTATGACAAAGAGATATTCAAATATGCATAAGTACCTCATTTTCTCTATCCATTCACCTGCTGAGAGACACAGGCTGCTTCTAAGACTCAGCTATCATAAGCTGTGCTGTATTAAGGGTGGATGTGCATGTATCAATGTGATAACATGTGTTAAATTCTTGTGGAAAGATTCCTCAAAGGGAAATAAACCAAATGGAATTTCTAGTTTTTTTTTTAAATCTCTGTACTGATTTTCATAGTGGTTACACTAGTTTACATTTTCACCATGGTAAAAGAGTTCTTTTTTCCATTATTTACCGCTCAGAGTTTATCTTTCTGACCTTAAACACACTAACCTATGATAATCAACTCATTGTAAATTAGAAGCTGATATTCAAATATGATTTTATAGAATTTTTTTCTCTAGTTTATTTCTCTCAGGTTTGAAGTTTAGTTTATTTATTTGAAAATTATTTGTATGGGATTTAGAAGAAACAAATCATCCTCCCTAGTGATTTATATATTTTTTATATAGTTATTAAGTATTCTTTCACATACATGATTAAACTGTAGTGGTGTCTAGGTAGTTTTTTTACATTCAATTTCTAGTCAATATATTTGGTATAATAATAATAGAAGCCATCCAACAGAAATTGCTATGTTTTTACAGTTGTAAATTTGATAATATACTATTATAATATTAATATGTTATAATATATTACTTATAACCTAGTTAATTAAAACTGACTTTTTCCAACTTCAAAGCTTTTCACATGTCATAATTCATTTTCTTCTTGGAAATGAAAGAAATACATATTTGTAGCTTCTTTCCAAATAAATAATGGAAATGAATTTTTAAAACTACCACACAGAAAGCCCTATTTTCAAAAACACAGTTGTCATAAAATATACTCTTTCCAAGCTAGATTCTTATAGAAATCATTGATCATTAAGTCATTAGGCTCATATCCAGAAACTGTAGCAATGTATAAAATAGTAAGAAGACATTTACTTTACTTACGTGGGTTGTTATGGAGACCTATTTGCAACTCTTTGGGCACGTGGAAAAGATGGCATGAAGAGTTGCCATGATGATAAGATAATCCCTATCCAGATATCTTTTCCTTTAACTTTCTGATCAATGTGCTGTTCCCAGAGCATTTAGCTTGGGCGGATGCTATCACATGTAGTGGGGCAGAACATACATACACAGACATTTGCTTATTAACAGAGAGGAGGTCCAGCCATGAAGCTTTGCAGACCCCAGTCATTCTTACACTACAATCCACATTTGTAGCCAGTTTGGAAAATCTGCCTTGTTTTGGTTTATTATGCCTTAGTTCTTTCCCTACCCAAAAGTCACTTGAATAGGGAATGTCTGTCAAAAACAGAAGAGTCGTTCATTCTTGTGTGCTGTTCTTAAAAGTACTGACCAGTAAGAAGAACACAAAAATATTGTCGGTTTTAAAATTGTATCTCAGAATGGGAATTTGTATATTTCATAGGAGATATTAGGAAGAAGGAGAGGACAATACCCAGATGGAAAATGATGACTCAGTGGCTGAGCAGAAATTGAACAGGAGTGTATTTCTCAACACTGAAGGAAAGAGTTCTAGAAGATGAGCATGGGCAGCGCCAGGCACTCAGAGGCTCTCACCTTCTGGCTTCATTGTGGTAGGAAGAGGGGAGAGTGTGAGTCATTCTGATGGCTCTGGGTGTGGGGGGAGGAGAAGTTTCACATTTAATTGTTGCTTTGTCCTCCCGACCATCTTCTTCTACCACTGCAATCTAGAAGCAAAAGACAATATATTGCAATGAACTATTTCTAAATTTCAACTAAAGTTGATACAAATGAGGAGTCAGTCATTAAATCAAGGATTCATGAGTAATTCTAAGACAGAGAAAGGCATGGGGCATGCATGTATTACTCAGACAAATTTGTATTACTGAAGAGCATGATTTCCATAGCTATTTAAAAGTGAAGATGTTACAATGAAAAACTCATGGACCTGGGCCTGGGATTTAGTTCAGTGGCACTGCACCTGCCTCTCAAATGCAAGGTCCTGAGTTCAATCTGTCATAAAAACAACAAAACAAAACAAAACAAAACAAAACCCATGGAAGTACTACACAAAAAATATTTCGCAAAAGTTATACTATAAATCAATCTGTACAACTATTTTGGAATCCAAATCACCTTATCAGAAAGTATAATTTTTTTTTTGAGGCAGGTTCTTGCTTTGTAGTCCAGGCTGGCCCTGAGCTCACTATGTAGCCCAGGCAAGCCTGGAACTTAGTAATCCTCCTGTCTCTACCTCCCGAGTGCTGGGATTACAGGCGTGAGCCACCACGCCTGGCCCTGTGGTATGTGGTATTGATGGCTGGTGGGCATGAGTCACCATGCCCAGCACTGTATGTGGTTACCAGGGATCGAACTCAGGGCCTTGTGCTTGCGAGGCAGGTGCTGGAACCTCTGAGCTAAATCTCCCGCCCCAGAAAGTATAATTTTGACAAAACTCTATTGACTATTGTTAATATTTACATTCAACTACCATAGTGCCATCAGTGTAACTGCTTTTCAAGAACTGTTTCAGTGTAATTCTAATGTGGTAGATCTTTTTAAATCTGAAGTCCATCTAAATGTCAACACTTTCAGAATTTATCCTAACATGTATTAGTATTTTCACAGCTCCATTTTTACAATGGTATTTTTCTATGATTCTGTCCTCTAAGCAAATCAATTGTTTGTAAAATTTTGCTCCCAAAATATTAACTTATAAAATATCCTTTATTTTCCCTCCTGCTAACCAAACTATGTCCTTTCTGGCATTGACTCAAACACAGAAGATACAAACTGTTCCTCTGAATAACTTGAAAGCTTACAGTATATAAACAAATACAAAAGAAAGGCTTTGAAATCAGTCAATAAAGTGGAAATGATAATAGTTACCTTAACACATTCTTTTGAAGTACAAATGAAATCGTATATGTAACTTTTCCCCCCATATACAAGAATTTTAGTCTGTGCTGTTTTCCACCATCTTTCTTTCCAGTCACCACTTTCTCCTCTAAATGCCACAGTAGCTCTTCCATCTTCTTTTTCTTTTATACCAGCTAAATTGTTTTCACATCTACCCAGATATTTTTTCTAACTTTGTGGATTCTTACTAGCACTTTTCAGCCTATCATTGTCAAAGACTAATAAGGATATTCTAAAGATAAATTTGTGGTTAGAATTAAGTGGTGGCATCCAAAAGATGCCATAGAATGATCAATAACACAGAAAAGGAATGCCCCAATCTAAGCTATAGAGACATAATATAGATCCCTTTGATCATCCAATAATAATAAAAGATCACTAATTTCAGAAGTATTTCAGCATAGACTGGCTACCACATGCTGAAAATGCCAAAGATTGGATTTTTGCATAGCACAGTGAGTAGAATCCTTGGAATCTTTCTCATCTGATACCCTGTGGCTATTCTCAGCTACCTAATACCATCTCATTTTGTGAATTATACTCGAATTTCCTTCATACTGTAATGGTCATCTTGGTCTCATTCCAAACAGAAAAGGGTTGTCTTTACTCTGTTTTCTTTTTTTCTGTATTTGTGAGGCTCTTCCCTTTAAGAAACTGCTTGTGCCACAGCATTGTTCTGGGCTTGGTGGTTGGAAACGGGATAAAAAACTAGTACCATTTCTTTGGCAGTTTTCTCTTAATCTGCTGGACTTATCTGAATAAGAATGAAATCAACATTTTAAAACAACCATGTTGTAGCATTGATATTAAGATGCCTAACTTTACCACCAATATTTTGTATTAGTGATAAATCAAGGTACTTCTTCCTCATAATCTAATCATTGCCCAGAAAGCAAAAACAATTTTATTTTTGAGGCTTTTGCTCTTATAATAATCTTTAAACAATGCAATAATGCTCTAATACTCTTAGTACTTCTTTGCTAATAAAATACTTGAGCAGGAATATTATGCTAAAGCTTTCATAGAAAGAAGACAATATCCAAGTAGTAACCATGGAAGAATATTTACAGTACCTTTCTCCGATGTTTCCTTAGGTCACTTGGCTGTGAATGGCAGCAGTAAAAGCAACGTAAAATAGGACTAATTAATCATTACCATTTTACAAGTCCAAATAGTACTATCACTAGGTTTTCACTATTTTCATTTCACTGTTTCCTAAATAAATGTCTTTTAACCATCATAGAAGTACTCCTGCTGGTAGTTACTTCAGAGAAGACCTTCTCAGATGGCAAGTGTGGGCGGCAAGTCACCGCAGTGATGCTGTGTACATGTGTTTTATATTAGACAGGGCCCCTGGGGAGTCTACAGCACAGAGTGAGTCGAGCTAGAGTAAGCTACCAAAAAAACAAAACAAACAAACAAACAAAAAAACCAAATGAGACAGACAAAATGAAGATCCAGTGTACATATCAAGAGTTTATAAACTATCCCTTTAACTCCATTCTTGGGACACCATGGAATGTCTTTGGGGAAGTAATGTGGTTCTGAGAAATCTCAAGTTTCCCGGAGGCCTGATATCATTCCTCTTTTGCCAAAATTCTGTCGTCAGCATAGCATAGAATGCTGCTTTCTTATCAATGCCCTTTCTGAGATTTTTTTTAAAAGTCAATCTCTAATGATTCCAGATGAACTTCATAAAATGAATTCATTTGACATCTTTATAATTTTTTAAAATAAATAAAACAAAATTTTAAGCTATTCTGTCATACTTTGTATTATTTTTTGTTAGTGGGAGATATGTTGTTTTTAATCATACTCAATATTCTAAATCGATATTATTGGCTTATTACTTATGCCTATGGATTTGTTATAAAGTAAATTGTGGCAGTAAACACAAGAATACTATTTTACTAGGTAGGACTAAGAGACAATGTTCACGAGGTGTTCCACAATGGAGCAATTATTAATTTCATTTATTAAAAACTAAAGTGATATTTTTGGCTTCCTTCACAATGTGGCCCTGTATGTCTGCTTCTATATATACATACATACATACATACATACATACATACATATATATATATATATATATATAACTTGAATGTGGAAAATTTTACTCCATCATATAGTAAAAAATTTTAATTCTCAATTGTAACATTTTAAGAAAATGATGCCGAAACTATAGAAATGAAATTTTATAAAGATGGACCAAAATATTTCAATGCAATGTAAAAATTCAATTTTTTATAAAAGTTTTCTCCTGGGATAAAAATGCATATGTATAATATGCATATGCATATAGACATTTAATTCTATAAATAATCTCATACATATATGAGAAAAAGAATTAAAGAATTTATTTGAAATTATTGATGTTAAGTACAAAAACATTGGGAAATTAATGCTGTTGTTTTTTCAATAGGACTTCAGAAAATTATATATTGCAATATTTTACTTTAGTGTATTGATACAATTATAATACATAATTTTTGGCAATTAGTGTATGAAAACGCTACCCAGTCAAAATGTGTTTCATTAATCCGACGGTAAAAATGTACTTAATTCTTTAAGTCATTCAAATGTGTACGGTCCCCACCAGTCCATTTACTTAGCATTTTAACTTGAGAAAATTTCCCATGTGGGCTCCCATCCCTCATCTCATAGTGGTTCAACAATTGTCCTTACCACATAGGGCTGTTGTGGGGGAAAAAGTAAATAATCACAATGCACAAAAAGTCTTTCTACTGGAATTACCACTGAATAAATTTTAGTTAACCTTCTCCCCTCCCCTGCCCTCCTCTCCCCCTTTCTTTCTTCCTTTGGTTGCTAGGAAGCATGATTAATCCTAAAAGGGTACTTTTTCTCCAGACGTATCACCATACCAGAGTCATGACCCCCATTCGATCCATTTCCCTGGCTGGGCTTCGCGGGGTGAGCTTTGGCGTCGAGTGTCCACTGGGGGGCGATGAACTGGCCAGCGATGACGCTGTTACCGAGGCAGTGATGGACGTGCCTGGGTGGACCCTCGCCAAGTTCAGGCCTTCTAGACTCACACTCGCCACCCTATTCTCAATTTCTTCAGCACGCAGCTCCGTAGATTCTTTTTCTTCTTGAATTAACCTAAGAAATAGTTTGATTTTGAGCCATTATGTTATATTGTAAAAGAATTCACATATATCAACTGAACAGTGCTCTGTGATGTACTAAATATAATGTTTTCATTCTTTCTTTTCTTCTCTGGAAGAAAAGAAAACCATCTGATACCATTACTGTATCAATAAATTCCAGAGCCTTCCCAGCTAATCTTCTTTTTCAAAACATTATCTATTTCCTGTCCACTTTTGTATCTACTGTGAAATAATTCCTAATTAAAACACTTTACCCACATGTCCACTGGTTCTACAATAATATGTATGTGTGTGTATACAGAGTGAGAGACTTGTTACACTACACCATTAAATTATGTTTGTTACACAGAGTTAGCCTTGCATATTTAAAAAATTCAATGGATTTGTTCATTTGTTTATTTAGGAATACTGTACATATATTTCCTAAAAGAGGCAAAAAAGTTTTTTCTGTACCAGGGCTCAAACTCAGGACCATGTAATTGTGAGGTAGGCATGGTGCCACTGAGCTACACCTCTGGTGCCAAGATGAAAATCAGTTTAATTTGCCATGAACTGCAACACAAGTGAAATGCTTCCCTTTACTGATAAAGGGAAGATTAATTAATCTTCAGGAAAATCTATATAGGGATTAGGTCTCATTTTGAAGTATCAGGGTGGACAAACTGACAGGCAAGTTTTAAACACGAGTGGATAAAATTAACCATCCACAGATGTTCAAATGAGCGTTTTGTGGTTTTCATGTAATATATTTCTAAAGGAATTTAATCTACATTATTAAGAACAGTAGTAGTTTTAATTTATCCCATTATTTACAATAACTAACTGTGTTGTTTTGTTTCTCCCTTCTTTCTTGCTTTTTTTCTTTCTTTCCTCCTTCCTGCTGAGTGTCTGTCTTTCTCAGTGTTTCTGGTGGAGAATGACACACCTGTCCTGTTTTAGCACCTGCTCTTGCACGGACTGAACGGCCCCTCTCACCCTGTCCACGTAATGAGGCACTTCGCCATGGCTGCATTTGGAGATGAACACTGAGGAGGTTAAATTAAATGAGGTCGTAAAGGTAAACAAATCTGAAAGAATTGATGTTTTCCCCTCTTTCCTTCTCTCCTTGTACTTGCTTTCTTCCTCTGCCTATTTCTCCTGAGGACCAGAAAAAGATCCTTCCCTGGAAATGGAGCCTTTCCAGAACCTCACTCTTGGACTCTGCAGTCTACCAAACACTAAAAAGATACTGATTTGATGCTGCTCAGCCTATGGTGTTTTTTTTTTAGCACCACGTGTTTAGTACTTGTGGCACTCCAGGCAGATGAAGACATGCTCCACCGATGCTGAATGAGAAAGCAAAACAAAACAAACAGAAAAAATGTTTCTAAAAAACCCCAAACACTGATAAACTTCCAAGAGATACATTATGCCTACTATAATAGCTTAAAATTTATAAAAATAGGAGGCTGGAGGGATAGCAAGTTCAGGTCCAGCCTCATCAATTTAGTGAATTAATGAGATATTGTCTCAAAATTACATATATATATATATATATATATATATATATATTTATGGACTGGGTTGTGGTTCAGTGTGAAGGGCCTAGGTTTAATCTCTAGTCACTAAAATAAACAGGAGATAAAATAAAAATAGAATTAGAGTTAATTTCACATCAATGTCTATTTTTTTTTTTTTTGAGACAGGGTCTCGCTTTGTAGTTCAGGCTGGCCCTGAGCTCATTATGTAGCCCAGGCAAGCCTGGAACTCAGCAATCCTCCTGTCTGCCTCCTGAGTGCTGGGATTACAGGCATGAGCCACCACACCCGGCACTGTATATGGTTACCGGGATCGAACTCAGGACCTTGCGCTTGCGAGGCAGGTGCCAGAACCACTGAGCTAAATCTGCGGCCCACAGCAATGTCTATTTTAAGAGAGGCAAGCATATTGTACTTTCATTTGCATACTATTAAGTACCTGTAATGCAATATGAAAAATAGCTGAAGAATGTAATTTGATCCCGCAAGTCCGTTCCATTTAAGTACTAAATTTGAATTTAAAAAGTACTTTAAAAATTCAAGTATGGTCTGTAACATGCTTTTATATTGCTCCTGATGTTGATTATCTGTGGTTCGTTCATGTGTGTCCCCCCAGGCCTCTCTGTGGCAGCAGACTTCCTAGGACTCCCCTGATACGCACATTCTGACTCACTGGCTCTAAGTGAGGTCACATTTCTGTAGTGTTTCTGACCTGAGAGTCCGTCACAGTTTTAGCACCGAGGGCTCCTAAGCTCTTGAAACCATCAGTACTAATTAAACTCACCTTATTTCTTTGTTGATGGCATCTAATTGCTCTTGAAGCATCATAGCTAAGGTCTGGGCATCAGAATGACCACTTGGAGAGAGAAGATCCATTGAGCTAAAAATCGTTTCTCTGTCATCATCATCAATATCAGACATTTCAGTGTCACTTTCAAAATGGTGACTACTTAGGACTCCGATTTGTTGAGTTCTGTTCCACTCATGATCCCCAAGTGATTTCACCTGATAGCAAATAAACAATGTAGAATATTTATCCATAAAAAACATGCAGGCTTTTACAGCTGACCTCGAAGAAGGAGAATGTTATTAACAGTTTGATTTACTTATTCAATAAAACACTTCCTTGACATATTAAGTAATGGAAGGGAAATAATTGTTATCATAAATATAAGCATTTAAACAGGAAGAGACATGAAATATTCCCATATGATTTATAGTTCAATCATGCTGATTAAAGCATGTGCATTTATAACAGTTTTCTTTGTAGATACAGCAATCTCTATTCACATTTACTCAAGAATCTGCATGTCTTACACTAACATTACCTACACTTCTCTGATTAAAATCTGAGACCATATCACTTTTGGGCCTTTTGGCTAAAATCAAGTGTAAATACCTACTCTTATCTCTTTAAACTCTCAGACATACCTATTATCATATAAGAAATGGCTTAAGAATCACCTCAAAACTCATATAGGTTCTAACAAAATATTACTAATTGTTTTACACAATGATATCATTTCATCTCCATTGCTTTAGTCACTTGATAATGTCATCGATTTCTTAAACTCAAAGTATATTGGTTTTTTACAGATATTTTTATAATTAATATAATAAATCTTCTATTTGAGAGAAAGCCTGAAAACCAATAAGCCAGTATTTTTCAAACTGTAATCTGAAGCCCATTGGGCATAAGAAATATGCCCTAGAGTTTTTCTGCTTTTTGTAAAGTTAGTTATCATTGTTTTGATTATTGAAAATGAATATTTCCAAGTGTTGACTTAGAATTGAGGAAATAAATTAGCATCTGCTGCAAATTATTCTTGTAACAAGGAAGAAGCACTAATTTATTTGTTGCATAATAATGACAAAAAGATTTACTTAATTTAATATTTACTTTTCATGTATTCATTTATTTATTAATACACTGAACAAATATTGAATTCCTATTGTGGTAGATTAATTTATACATGACATATTGGTGCCAGTTAAAAGCCCATATGTTACTGGAATGTAAACACCTAAAGCAAAGGGAAGTACAGTATTTGGGGTATGTAAAAGTAGTTGGGAGAGCAAACTATCCTTAGGGCACAAAGGAACAGCATCACTTCTCAATGAAGTCCAATAACACTTTTACTCTACAAGTGTAATTATGATATTGAAGTTTCTGACTGAATGAAAGGACAGTAGTTTAGCTTATCATTCTAAAAACATTGTTCTCTATAGATACATTGTGTAGTCTATGTACATTTTCTTGAAAGTATTTTTACCATAGTAATTTTCATTAAAATATTTAATTGATTTTAATGAGTGATATGAGTGTCATCGTTTAAGGGTCCAAAACCAACCAACAGTCCATTTGTTCAGTGGTGCAGCATAATGCTTAAGCCTTGAGATTTGAAACTGCACAAGCATAAGCTCAAAGTTCTACTCTATCAGTTTGCTGGCTGTGTAACATCAAATGCTTTCTCTGAGCCTCAGTCTTTTTATGCATGGAATTAGAAAACTATTATTCACTTAATAATATCAAAAAATATATAGCAAGCCCTGTTCTTAACTTGTGGCACATAGATTGTTATAGTTTGGGGAATGTAGCTGGATCATGGGCATGTGGAAACTGGATTTATCCACTGATTGGTTTAGATAAGTTTTGCATGTTGATGTTGGGAAGATCCACCTTGGGCATGAGGAGCACCAAGAAGAGAGTGAAAAGGGAAAGAAAGGCTTACTGTTTGCTGCTTCCTGTCTACCATACGATGGACTGTTTCTTGTCTGCCATGCTACCCTTTCTTGGAGGTGGCTGACTTTGGACTGAAACCTTTACAAATCATGAATTAAAGTAAATTTTTCCTCCTTAAACTTCTGGGTATTGGGTATTTTATCCCAATCCCAAGAAAGTAACTAAGACATAAGCTTTACATTATTATTACCTTTTTTTTTTTTTTGAGACAGGGTCTTGCTTTGTAGTTCAGGCTGGCCCTGAGCTCACTACGTAGCCCAGGCAAACCTCAAACTCAGCAATCCTCCTGCCTCTGCCTCCTGAGTGCTGATACTACAGGCATGAGCCAACACGTCCGGCACTGTGGTATGTGGTATTGATTGCTGGTGGGTGTGTCACCATGCCCAGCATTATTGCATGTGGTTACAGGGATCCAACTCAGTATTTTGTGCTTGCAAGGCAGAAGCCAGAACCACTGAGCTAAATCTCCAGCCCTACATAATTATTTAAAAATACATTTTGTTCCATGCTTGAAAATAATAAAAATGTTGGCATTTTAAATTTGCTGTGTTAAAGTTCTATCCAAAATTGAATCAAGTACTTATAAGTGATCATAGTTGAAATAAAATGCTCAACCTTTGGTTCATCTCTTCTCACACCCATGCGGCCTCGCCTTGGTCTTCTTATCACTTTGGTTGTCCTGTAATCGGACTGGCTGTCCACCAGGGACCCGACTGAGTACCGCAGCTCAGAAGAAGTGTCTAGATGAGTTCTGGGAAACAGCAAAAATAGGAAACATATCCAGTCAAAAAACTAAATTTACCAACAAGTTATCATCTGCTCTTTAATTGACGACAAAGTAGAAACACTCAAGCAAATAAGCATCGAGAAAGAAAATGGGTGAATTGTCGTGCTGTTGAAGTTCTCTTCTGAAACTTATAGTATATTAGAAATTCCACTCTTGGGTTCATACCTGAAGGTCTTGCTCATTTTCTCCTATTAGAATATACTTGTAACCTTTTGATATATTATAATTTTCAAACATAATGAGATAATGATATATATTAGGATAGACAACAAATAACCATTGCATTAAATTCTGTCAATTCTGTTTAATTCATATTCATGAATGGTGGCCCCAATATTTCTCATTTATTACTACATTTATTTTAAATGTTTTCCTTCATGATGAAATATGCATAAACTTGAAGTATTAAAAATTTTCCAATTAACAATTTTGAAGTCCTTTCATACAATTTTATTTTAGAATATTTTTTTTAATTTTAAAGAAACAACAAAATGCCTAAAATTGGATTGCTAGAAATTTAATAATCTTACATTTACAATAAAATAGGATGTTCCACAGTATCCTTTTTTTAGGTTTTGATAAGTTATTATTAAAAAATGATAAACGAAAAATGTTTTGGTAAGCACATTTGATTCTGTAATTTGCTTAGAGATGAAATACTTGGGAAATTTGTATTGGAAAATATCATCACACTGGTTTTCAATAAACATGGTAATAAAGTACACAGTAATCAAAGTGTAGAATAGGCTCCTTCAGGCACATTATTTTTCTATGGATTCACAGAAAATTCAGTCTATTGCTACAACAATGATGATGGTAATAATGGTAACTTCATGCTGTCCTCTAAAAGGAAATGACAGAACCATCATCAGTAGAAAATGTACTTGAAGTTGTGTTTTCTGTTGAACTTAGGGCTCCTGCTGATTGACTATACTCTATTCCTTTGTTCCCATCATGAACAAAGACAAGCAGAGCAGAATGTTTGTCAAGATTAAAACACATATTAAATAGTCTTGATGTTTGCAACAGTGGGAGACACTTAACTGACTTTAGATCTTGGAATGTGCAATGGACTTTTAGAGCGAACAAATGGAGAAATAATCAGCCAAAGAGATGGCAGTTATTATTTTTACAACAATAAACCTGAAACTTTAGGAAACTGGTGTTCTACAGGATAATCCATATATTAGAAATGCAGGCTACTTAATGCCAAAATCTCCTTGGGCATCACATTGGAGTTGCTAATATTATAACTCATTTTCTTAGGAGTATTTTTTGTGTTGTTTTATCTTTTAATTCTTATTTATTAAAAACAAAACACAGGAGTAGCACTTCAATACCCTGCTAAAATTTCTTCAATGTCCTCTCCAGGCCCTCTGTAATCTAAGCCTTTCCTATGCTCCAGCTTCACTTTGAGTTACTTTTCCATCAAGCCAAACTCACTCAGTATTGCTAACAAGCACTTTATTTCACTGCTAAGCCTTTGTACATGCTGTTATTTCTGCTGGAAACAGTCTCTTAACACGTCTATATGATTAGCATTCTTAAAGTCAGATTTAAAGTCATGCTGCCATATCTGTACTATTCTTTCCCTCAGCATTCTCTGTGTTTAACAGTCTGCAAACTAGTAGTCCCATATGTTTCCCCTGGAATATGTGTTCTTTCACACCACTATATCTACAGTGCATCTATGTCTGGCAAGTAAAAAGTGTTTAACAGATCTTAACCAAGCCAAAGATCCAAGCCAGAATCAATTTGAAGAACTATGGCTTAAACTAAGAAGACTCTTTCTCTCTCTCCCTCTCTCTCTTGTCTTAGACCTAGATTTCTAAGAGAAAACAGAGAGATTTCTACACTAATTCAAATTTTAAATGATATTATATTATATTATATTATATTATATTATATTATATTAGGTATTATATTTTAAATATAATATTTAGAGGTACAAGAGGTATTTAGAGGTGCAAGACAGTCAGCAGTTCCTTAATCAGTAGGCCTTACACTGTCCCTTACCTCCTATGATTTTTTTTTTTTTTTGAGACAGGGTCTAACTTTGTAGTTCAGGCTGGCTCTGAGCTCACTATGTAGCCCAGGCAAGCCTGGAACTCAGCAATGCTCCTGTCTCTGCCTCCCGAGTGCTGGGATTACAGGCATGAGTCACCACGCCCGGCACTGTAGTATGTGGTATTGATGGCTGGTGGGCGTGAGTCACCATGCCCAGCATTGTATGTGGTTACCGGGATCAAACTCAGGACCTTGTGCTTGCGAAGCAGGCACCGGAACCACTGACCTAAATCTCTAGCCCTCTCCTATGATTTTTGAATAAAGTCTCATTTAAAAACTTCTATAGAAGAATCAGTTCTAAATTTTCTTAGAGAATATTTCTTATCCTTCTTGATGGTTTCTTTCTTTGGTATCATTCTTTCCAAGTACACAGACCCTATCCTTTCTTCAGAGTTGATCCACATTAAGCCTTGTCAAGCCACTCTGAAACTCAATTCAGCTTCTTCTCAGATGAGATACTAGTAGAAAATTAATATCAATGTTAACTATAATTAATCACTGGCCTTATCTCATTTTTCCTCATCTATCTTCTTATAAGGGCCCAAACTAATAATTTCAATTCTCATGTACCTCCTGTCAGATTTTATATGTATATGGATACCTATGTACATAGCTACTTACATATCTTTGATTATATGCCTTGAAAAGCTTAGAATTCAAATTTCTATTTAATATTCACTTATGATTACTTATAACTTTCAGTTAGCTGCCTTAATTATTTCTATAATAATTTTATACTTGTGACATAATTTGTGATTCACAAAATCCCCTTTGCTCGCTTCTCTCATTTTATCAGCAACACATGTGATATGATCAGGAAAATGCAATATATACATATTTTTTCTTAAAAAAATTCAACTTGTCCAATTAGAATAAAAGCAAGTAGCCATTAGATAATGCTTGTCTTTCATACTCACTTCTTTGCTATTTTAGCAGCTCTTTTCCTCTGTCATGATCATATTCATTAACAATCATGTCTCATATGAACACATAGGTCTAAATTAATAATTTTAGCTCATATATGCAGATTAGAATTTTAAAAACAGGCATCATTTTCTAGTTAATGACTTACACATTTAAAAATTTTTTGGATGCCTCTATTCCTGCACAACAGTATATCTTATACCCACTGAATAAATACTCAAATAACAAAATTGTCTGTGTTTAGGCTTGTATTTACAGCATGAGTTCTGCTAAGGTTTCTTAAATTTGGGTTGTTATATCACCAGAAACATGATTTCCACTCACCCATTTAGGGATATTTACTGAAGTCATACTACATGCAGAAAGCATTTTAGGCACTGAAGTTATAAGAGTGATCAAAATTAACACATATTGCTGCTCTTGTAGAGTTAACAGTCATAAAATAAACACAATCCCAAGAAAAAGAAACTTCTCTTAGAAGCCTAGATACTCAAAGTTTCAAATTGTTAATATTATTTCATATTGCCTACTAAATACATGGTTAAATAAATAAATTCCTAAGGTTTTAAAATCAAATTTAACTAAAAGGCCTTAGGCACAAAAGAAAAGTATAAGTAAGCTATTACTATGCATGTAAATATATCCAACTTTATATATTTCTGTACAGTAAGGGGTTATCCCATTTCTTCTTTGTTTTTGAATGAAGTAATAAGTTAAAAATAGATGGACATAGTTAAATGTAACTGAATACTTTTTATACATGTGATTTCATTTTTCATGTTAATTTGTATTACTTTAAAAGAAAATAGATTCTATGTAATCTCAGACAATACCATTTGCTCAGACATGTTAATCATTAGATACATTTCGGCATTGAATACACATAGAGAGAGGATCCGAAGCTTCTCTTGGAAGGAAGTATCATGTAATAAACTATTCAATTCTTCATTTGAGGACATTTAAATATATTTTTGAATAACTAAACGTAAAATACAGAGGTATAATTTAAATTTTCATTGAACATCCTCAGCAAGAACTTCTAACTTAGGAAATTATTTTAAAATATAGGACTGATATCAAAAAAGAGCCAAATTATACTGATGAATGCTGAGCAATAGGAGGTACTTATTTGCTGAGGAGATATGAAACCATAAGGAAATTCATATTATTTTCAGTGAACTATAAGCTTTCAAAGATAAGCTTCTCATTTAATGTTACCTTGATATTGTGGGTTCAATTAAAGAGCCAGTTCTCATTTTCATTTGGTCAAGTTCAGATCTCAGTTTTTCAATTTCTTCTGCTAATCTTTCCTAAATATTAAAAAGGTGTTACTTAGATGATAGTCATATGCCAGAAATGCCAACATTCATTTACTAAATATTAGATATTTAATAAATATTCAATTAAATATTAAATTAAATTGTAAGAGCTTTTATTCAAGGGGAAAATGATAAATATATTTTATTAAAGATTATTAGACATGATAGTAAAATATGCCCAAATTTTACTATTAGAATAAGATAGAAACAACAGAAATCAATAAAAAATCATCTACATTTCCTGACCTCCACTAATTCTAAAATTGCTAATTTATAGAAATATTCAAATCATCACTAATTATGGTGTTATTACTTCAAAATGCACATGGTAATCATGTTCAGTGTTAAATAAAAGTTTGGTTTATGGAACACACAAAAATATCATTTTATGAGGGTTGAAGGACATATAGGTAAAACAGAATGAATGAAAAGTATCAGCAAAATACCATCACCTTAAAAAAGAAAAGTTAATCCAATTTTTGGTTCAACATTGGTAGAATTATTATAATTATTTATACTTCTGACAAGGTCCTCAAGCTGGTATGATAGCAATTATGCATTTGGGAAGATAGGCCTGACCTATAGAAACAGTTTAAAGTTCACCCTGTATTGCCAACACATTTTAGTTACATATGTATCTGTTTGGAGGCAATTAGGTAGGTAGGTAGGTAGGTAGGTAGATAGATAGATAGATAGATAGATAGATAGATAGATAGATAGATAGACAGACAGATAATTATATCTTTATCAGTTTCAATGCTTTTACTTATTTCCCTACCCTTCCACTTCCCACCCCATCCTGTTCTCCATGTCCAAGTTTGCCTCGTTTCATACCATCTCTCTTTAATTTATTTAGTATTTATTTATTTATTTATATTTTAAGTCTAAGAGGAACTCTGAAATATTTAACTTCCTGAGAAATGGATGAAACTTGAGATCATAATATTATGCAAAGTAAGTAAAAAACTGGAAGTCTTTTAACCTTAAGAACTGATAGAAAGAAGTATTAGTTGTGTTTTTTGGAGAAGACCACTAGCTAAGTGGTGTTGGTACCTGTGCAGGGTGGGAGTAACATGATTCTTAGTTGGCACTAGCATATAGGAACTGCCTCGGGGAAGAAAAGCAAATTAATGAATCTCAGTACATAAAAGGCATTTAAATTCATAAGATTAAATAAGTGTACCAGGAACTGATCAGTATAGCTAAATGGATACACCTTGAAGCCACGCTCTCCAGTGAAATAAACAGGACACTGATGTATAAATACCGTATTGTTTCTCTAGTGTGAGAAACTGAAGGTACAAAGGTGCAGAATAATGACAGGTATTGCAAAATAGGAAAAAAATGTTCAAAGAGAAAGGAGAACTGACATGTGGGCAGGGGAAAGCAAAGATGAGGAAGAAAAAATTGGATGGCAGGAATGAAAAAACGTAAACAAAACTTAAGTATATAAGGAGGTGGGAGGCTTAAGGGAGGGCAAGAGATGGAGAAAACAAGAATCAATATATATTATGTACCAGGACAAATTCTCAACGATGAGTAAGATCATAATACATTTAAAAAATATACCAATAAACTCAATAAAGAAAAAATCCATATAAAACTCTAGGACCATCATATTTGAAAGAAGAAGATGTTGCAGTTGCAAAGGATTGGACTGTGACTATGGGTAGTCGAGTGGTTATGTGAGCAATTATAAAAATGTTAAGGTCAGTGAATGTGCTAAGTGGCAGAGAATGATTCAGGGAAGAAAAGAGGTGGAACCTGGATCATCCCGTCGGGAGACTGACATGAAAAGAACCACAGCACAACACGATTCCTAGTGCTGCTGCTTAGGCAGATTGTTGAAAGGAGAAAGTTTGGGTAGGTGGCGGGGGCCTTGGTTCTGGGGAACCTGCCAGGAGCGCACAGAGCTTTAAATAATACAACTCTGCATAACAAGATCAAGTCCAAAATCCACAATCTGGCCAAACTTTGATTTCCAAGCACACGCTAACAAATTTCTGATAATTTCTCTACTCAATCATGTTTATATTTTTCTATGCATAGAATTAACCTTTATATGGAATCTCCTGCTCTTGCCTATTTATTAAGATTTCATTTGTCTTTAAGTACATTTAACAATGTCCTTATGTGTGACCTTTCTTAAGTAAGCTAGGAAGAATCAGACACTATCCTCTAGGTACCACAATTATCTTGCTCTTGTAGACTTATTTATCAGAGATTGTGAACATTTCGACTCAGGGACCAAAGGATTATTTTTAAAAGTCAGCATCATAATTTGTAGCACCTGTTCTGAATTCCTCTTATCCTCTCATGTTATACGCTAGACTGTGGCCAGATCCTCCTTGCCCCATGCCTCTGTGTATTTCTTTCTCTCTGCTCTCTGTTCTCCCTTCTGCTCTCGCTCTTTTCTTTCTTCACACCCTGACTCCCTCCTCTCTCTTAATTATTCATCTTTTGTCCAACACAGAATCACAGAACTAAACTCACTTTCACTTTATTGGAATAATGAAATAAGACTCATAAAGCAAAGACATATCAGCAATGACAGGGATTGCAATTCACTGTCTGGTCTTATCTGTTTCTTCTGCCACATTTTCTACAGTAGGAATAATTGATTCCTGCCAAACTGTTGCCCATCACTATAAAAGATATGACTTGCTCTTCATCCCCCAGCCCACCTGTCAGCTGCGATCATGCTCTGCCAGTACGTCGAAAGGCTTTCAGCACAATACAAGCTGAATTCTTTAGTTAAGTCTGCACACTCCACCACTGTACAGTGATTATTTCCCTGACTCTCTTAGTGTCTGCTCTATTCATCCAGGACTCAGTATCCATCACCCTGTACCCTCGCTGGATCATAAAATTGTGTTTTCACCCTAAATTAATTTTCATCAAGTATTTTGGATTTGGGATCATATTTGCAAATACATAACATAATGTTATTCTTATAAATAATAAATAGTAATATACATACATCAGTGTGAAATAGAAAAATGGGCAAAATGTTTCCATGATACCTTATCATGTAAAGATTCTTCAAGATTTTTCCTGAAAGTTTCTGATTCTTGAATTAAAACATTCTACAGGAAAAAAAAAACAAATAAGTAATTAAATTAATGGGAACATTTTAAATTTGTAGATTAATTTTCTATCACTCAAGTATCTTTCATTGACACCAAGTCTTAATGGAATCTTTAAGTATGATACTTGAACTTTTTGAGAAATACATTATTTAGGAGGGAAGTGATACTATGAAATATTTGGATGGATAAATGGTATCAATATTACCTTTAAAGCTATTTTTCATGTTTCCTTTTAGATACTTTTTAAATTAGAAGTAAGTAGGTTTTTCTTTAATGAGAAATAGAATGAGATAAATATTGGCCAAGTGTATTATATATAAAGAATTCAGATGAACACATTTTTCGTATCTTAAGAAAGATGAATTTCCTTTTTTACAAGTCAAAACAAAAGAAAGATGAAATTACCACACATTTTTAAGTGCTTGTTTTCTCTATATCCATTTCAAATGCAGTATAAATCATTTTAATAACATTATTAGAGAAAGAAAAGTGAAGTGCTAACTTTATCTTGATTTTGTTTTTCTTTTTGTGGTACTGGGTCTTGAACTTGGGCCCTTTTACTTCCAAGGAAGGTGCGGTACCACTTGAGCTAAATCTCCAGCCTTTAGTATTAATTTTAAAAACTAGCATTATGTAGTATCAAGATTGAAAATGCTGTAAAATATTATTACTGTTGAAATCTTTGTATTTTTCTTATAGTACTACAAAGTATGACTCAAAATAAATTTTAAAAATTGTACGGTAAAATTAAATGAAGAATGTCCTAACTGAATAGCAGCTATATATGTGGACTTGTGTAAATAGAAAGATGGTTCATTTTTTTAAAACAGATGAATTAATCAAAGTACTTTAATACTGCATGAAAATCTTTCCCCTATTCTGGTTTACTTTGCATCTTAGGAAGAAACATTTCCCTAAAGTAGTAAATGCCATTCGACCTGAATTTCCCCAATGATTTCCCCCCCTGAGCTTTCTCCCTCCGTTTATGCTGGGGGTATGTCACATGCACACACAGCTCCTGTGGTACGACAGCTGCCAAACATCAGGAGACATGCGTGGTTGTGAATCAACCTGCAGGCCGCACAGAGCTCTTTCTGAAACAATGAGGCAGAAAATAATGGGTTCCAAATCTGTCCGTGGCATCCACAGTGGGTCAGTGGACGCCACGGACACTTTCGTGTTAGACTATCCCATGTATCAGTTGTTTGAAACACAGGAATTGCTGAATGCAAGTCCCTCCACTCCCAAGTGCTACTTTTCATTTTTCAATGTTTTTTACATTGTGGGAAAGATAATTGAAATATTCATCACAAAAGCACATTTAAATACATTGGCTTCACATGAGCTTTATCTGTCATCCGGGCTTTTGTATTCATTAAACATTGCCCTTAGGAGTTTTCGTATAAATTTTGACTTCCTTCTAAGATTGTATCAGGCACTTTGAAGGCCAGGGGGGTGTAGCTCATTTGCTCAGCATGTGGGAAATCCTGGGTTTGATCCTCAGCGCCTCTCACAAACACAAACAATAGTTTTCAAACTGCCTAAAATACATTTGTCCAAAACAGTGATTGCTGCGCTGTGTAAAATAAACATGATCATACATCACTGCCAAATTCGGATGAGAATCCCCGCCCCACACCGTCACTTTACCTTCTCTTCTAGAGCAGCCATTCTCTCCTTCAAGTGCAGCTGTAAGCGTTCGTTGGATTCAGTCAGAAGTCTGTCCACGGTATCAGACAATCTTTTGTTATGCTCCTCATTCATTTTCTCTCTTTGCCTAGCCTTCCATTTAAGACAAAATAATATAAATATGACATGAAAAACTCCTTAAGAACTGTTCCTGTTTGCTTTTAGAATTTTGCTAATTTCAAATTGGGTTTAATTTTCTGCTTTGGTTAAATTTGTAGAAACTCTTCTTTTTAAAATGCACAAGGTATATGCATACGGTTGTCAGTAAAACCTGTAATGGAGAAAACATTCCTCCTTCTACGTAGTGTGAGTCCATACACTGAACATGGGGTGGTTATTTGTGTACATACTCTCTGAAGTTCCTGATTCTTCTCCTCCAGTTGACCTTCTAGATGTCGCATACGCTCTTCAATGTTGCCATGTCTCTCTTCAGCCTGTTAACAAATAGGGAGAGTGTGCCTGAAATGTAACATGTGACTAACTCTGCTCCTCTAAATAAATTGAAATAAAATGTAAAGCAAGCTACTACCCACTGCAAACAGTTTTCAAAAAATAAACTTTCTTTAAACAGGCAGCTGAACAGCATTGCTTGAAATGTGTCAGCTACAGAGGCCTGTTACATCCAAGCATCAGCAAAACACTGGAGTTATTTATGAGCAATGAAATCAGCCAAATGTAACATGCAGACTGTGCATGGTTTGAACACAAACCTGCCATTGTCCAATCTTAAGCTCCTGAAGCACTGAACTGCACAAATGGTTGATTATCAATAAATAAAAGTAACATAATTTTTATAAATGAAAAGAAAAACTTAGATGGATTCTAGTTAGCAATAGAAAGTAAAGTCCAGTAGGACTACCTTCCTACGTATGGAGATCATTTCTTGTAGTTTAGCTTCCATAACATATTGATAATCATCAGATGAGGTAGAAGAGGTTGGATCAGACTAACGAGTCAAGGAAAAGGAGAGGGACAAAATTGAAAAATCAGAACTAAAGACACTGACACTGAACAAAACATAGCACAGAATGCTTAAAATAAAAGTGTGACAGCAAATTTAATACTTTAATAAACAGATTTTATGTGGAAAAAACTACACTGATATCTGGTGAACATAATGCAATTGATGGTTATAAATGAAAAATGATATGTGCTAAAATAAAAAGCTCTCAACCTAAGATATGGAAAGTTAGTAATGACTAGCGATGAAAGACTACTCCAGAATGAATTGAAACAGTTCTGAATAAGTCATGTAATAACTGGAATTATGGCAAACCAAACACTAGAGTGTGTCCTTGATACATTGTGAAAAGTTTTATAGTTTTGGTTTGTTTGGTTATCATATTACTTAAATAATGAAAAACTGTATGTCAGTGTTGAAGACTGTGTTAGGTGATGCCTTGGGTATAATGGATTTGGAACTTATTATATTAAACTGTACCATGTACAGACCAGAGAAAAAGCCAAGCTCTATGGTTAATTATTATGAATAATCCCCAATTCAAGCAGGATTGAGTTTCCTCAGCAACAGTAGCCATTTTAATTTAGGATTACCAATTGCATCTTATAGTCATCTATTTAATTACTTATTCTCCAATATAAATTTAATTTGAGATTTTAAATTAATACTCTTCAGATTTTCAAGGTGATAAAAATACTAAGAAGACAAGACAATTTGTTGGTAAACTTTCTTAAATGTTGCAAAGGACCATTCTAAAATTATTTCTTCAATAATTTGTTGCTATGGAAACAGAATACTGTAGTACCCTGAAGTGAATAAGACCATAGAGTCATTATGAGTTAATGTTTGTGCACTGCTAAGGTTAGTCATATGTTTTGAAGGTGTAAGTGTTAACATATGTGACATTGCTGACTGCTGACTTATATTAGTATGTTATGTACAAATTACATACAAAGTTTCATAAACATTTTAATCACAGTTGGAAGAATTTGTAACACTAGAGGAATCATGTCAGGACTACAGATCTTATTTGTCACATTTTAAAACTTCAGTCCAAGTTATTAAGTCTTACTGTACATTAACATAGGACTATTACTACATAATGCATAAATGAAAATAAATAACATCCTATTCATGTATCATTTAACACAGTACAATTTATGAAAGAAATACAAATTTAATCTATAAGATAAATATTGAACCCTTCAAATTTGGTATTTTATGCAGTGGATAACTCAACATTTATAATTTATAGCATTTTCCTTCTAAGAATCTTATTTCTGGAATATATAAAAATCAAATACCAATATTTTTTCTTATGTTCTCAAAAAATTTTCAAACAGAAACAAAGTAGAGAGCAACTATGAGCCCTAAATGAAATAAAATCATTTTGCAATATGATTTAAAGCTTTTGATTCAGCTGTAGTATCTTAATAATACAGCTAATGGATGAAAATTTTGAAAGTATATAATTTAAGTTTATGAAAGTATCTTTATAAAAGTATATTGATAGACATCTAGAGGTATTAATATTAATCAAGAGACCAATGAAAGATAGTTAAGGAATGAAAATTTCAATTTCTAAAACTATCTCTTCAAAGACAAGTTTGAAGGTCCTTAAAATTGTTACCTACTTCTATTGTAACTGATAAAAATAAATCATGGACTGTAAAAATTCACATCAGATGTGGAATAAGAATCTTGTCATTTCTAAATTATTATGTTATTGCTGATATTTTTATTGGTACTAAAAATTAATGAAATACCTCATAAAATTCAAGATGAATTATGACCTTGCTAAGGAAAATATGCATTTTAATTAAAGAAATAACTATAACAAATCATGACTGGGAACCCGAAATGATCTTTAATGGTTCAGTATGTATATAAACTTGGCAAAGCCAAAGTTTAGTTTTACCCGTTGCTATCAATAATATACATTTTTAAAAGTCTTGTTTGAATTTTGTCTGCACATATAAAGACACACAGAGAAATAGACATACACCCATGCATGTGTGCACATACACACAAGCATTGGAAGATAACAAAATATTTAACCAAAGGGTAAATGTCAACATCATTACTAAATAGTTCTGGGAAGAAGTTTTAATCAACTCTATTGATTATATTCAATTTAGCCTTATAAAAACTACAGTTGTAACAACTCAAGTAGATACAAAGAGTACAGAAAAACAGTCTGCTACATTTCATTTTTATTTCCAAAAGGGTGGTTTATGTAGGCTTCATTTTTATGTGACATAGGAAAATTACAAACAAGCTGAAATTTTAGAAAAATAACAGGTAGAAATGACTTTGATAAAAGTTTGTGGAGAAGAAGAAATTTAAGTTGAAAAGATGATTTATAAAGAAGAATAAATTAGGTGACATAATAAAACACATTTTATATATACATATATGCCAAGTGAAATGGTGAGGACTTGCCAAAAATATCACTCAAAATGCAGAAGTGTGCTCAGTTTTAACATAAGCGTATTTTTTTAAATGGTGAATAATCAAAAGAGAAAAAAGTAGAAAAATGTAATAATGGTCAATAATATGGAAATATTGAGCCTGTGTCAAAATTGAGAGGAAAAAAATAGTGGAAATTATAGAGACAATCCCAGAAGTTACTGTACAAGCAGACTAAAAAAAAAAAAAAAAACTAAGCTTGCTGAAGGCATAAATTTGGGGGAGAATGAAAGAATGACCTTCATATGTACTAAAAATGTTATAAGCACCGGGATCAATTCTCAGGATTCACAGAATTTACTGTATCCAATGACTGTGTTGGTAAAATTATGTGTCCGAAATATGTTGTTGATATAAAAACAGTCAGAAGACAAGGAGATAAAAATCTATGAGTAAATTATAACATGAAAAGCATTTCTAAAGGATAAATTTGTTTTGAAAGATAAGAATATCAAGAGTCCAGAGAAAGTTATGTAAGTACATTTCAAATACAAAAAGAAAGATGAGATATACACAAAAAGTATCATTAAAGAACAGATCAGTATAATAAAGATTATAATAAATAAATTTTAATTTTATAGCACCTAAGGAAAATCTTCATAGATTCCAATTTGATTGTCAGTTGTTCCTACATTGATATCTAGGTCGACCAGTTGTTTTTGTGCAGTACCTTTGTGAGGGCTGCAATTCTCTGAGCCAGTTCAGCCTCTACTTCAGGTAGTGTCTCAGCCTTCCTCATAGTCTGCTGCAACTTTTGCTCAGCCAGCTCAAGACGCTCTTGTAACTGTCTGTTTTTCTCTTCCATCTGAAATATGATTGGTAAAAGAGATACTTACGAGGCCAAAGTAAAGATAGCAAATACGTCACTATGAGGTTTAAACATCAGCTATTATTCTAGCTTTGAAATCAGCTACTCCCAAATATGAATGTGCTACATGATGATAATCATCACAGTTTTATACATTATTTATTGATTTCCCTTAATAAAACACAGCACATTAAAATTTTAATAATGTTTTTATTGCTGGCAGCAAAAAGCAATAACATAAATATGAACTTGTACAAATACAAAATAGCTCAGCACAGTAATAAGACGTCAAATGTACACTTATGATAAAATGTTGAAAATCACTCTATTAGAGTGGGATGGAAGACAGCAGGTTGTATGTTAAGATTCCAGGCTTCCAAGATGGAGTTGGCACACTTTGGGGAAAGGACCAGAGAGTATATTTTAGACTTTATGGATCATATGATCTATGCTCCATCTAGCTGACTCTACCAGTGTAATAAGAAGGCAAGGTTAACAGTGAGATTATTAGACATTACTGTACTCTACTCACACTTTATTTATAAAAGCAGGCAGCCAACCAGATTTGGCCAATGAATCATCATTTCACCACTGTTGCTCTATACCCTCATTGAGTCAGGATCCATAATAGGCTCTTATATTTACCAAATATATGACTTTGGGAAAATGTTAACACCTTCAGTTCTTAGTATACGTATTATAATAATGATACCTATGAGGTAGGTAGTAGAGTTATGTGAGGTAACATATGTAAAATGTTTAGTGTAATTTCTGTTTCATGCTTAAATCCAAATCAATAATAGTAATTATGTTATTATGCTATTATTGTCAAGATGATTTGCTTTGTACAAATTCTCAACTGAAGATGATATGTTTCCTAAGTGCTACTCTAAATTTACAGCAGGATTAATAAATTATTTGTAAAACAAACAATTTCATCTTGTTCAAGTTTTGTGAAAGCAGTAAGAAATATACATGGATCAAACAAAACTAAGTCAGATACTGAACCTGCCGTAGGATGGCTTCTTTATTGGCCAACTCATTTTCTAGTTTATCATTCATGTCATGAATGGAGGTAGATTCTCTCTGAGCACTGAGGTAACGCTTCTCAAGTGTTGTGATTCTTTCTTCCATGTCTTCCTTCTGCGCCATGGCCTACAATCAACATGAAACAAACAGTTCTCTGAGACAGATCAGCACACTTTCTGTTACTTAAATATAAGAATAACATGTAAAAGCTAAGTTTTTCTCGAAGTAAAGATTTATTCTTTTCTCAAAAGAAAGGCTGAACTGTCAGAAGTCCTCCTCCCTCTCAGATAAGCCAGAAGCATCCTGCTCACTTAAGAATACAAAGGATAATATTCTGGAAATGGCCGACTGTGGAATATTCAGTTTAGGAAAAGAGTGACAGATATTTTAGCTCATTATGCATTGTAAGTAAGTACAATCATGGGTAGAGTTGCAAATCACAAAATTGTTTCAGTGGTGGTTATGCTCACAGTTCAAAGCAATCCTCAAATAAAAAAATAATACATGTCATTAATAGTCTAACCTATCCAATAAGAAAGAGTAATTAATTCATTAAAAGAGTGGGGCAGAGATTTAGCTCACTGGTTCCAGTGCTTGCCAGGCCAGAGCTAGGTCCCTGGTTCAATCACTGGTAACCACATACAACAGAACCACACATGCATGGTGGCTCACACCCAGCAGTAATCAGTACCACACACCACAGTGTTGGGTGTTGGGGCTCATCCCTGTCATCCAAGCACTTGGGAGGTAGAGGCAGGAGGATTGTTGAGTTTGAGGCTTGCCTGGGCTTTATAGTGAGCTCAGGGCCAGCCTGAACTACAAAGTAAGACCCTGTCTCAAAAAAAAAAGAGGAGGGGAATGTTGATCTGTAACTCACTGATAGAGTGCTTGCTTCACATGTATACTTGCTTTCTATAACCAGTACAAAAAATTAATTAATAAAAAGGAGCTAATTAATCAACTATCAGTGCAAATGGAGATAAAGTCATAGCACTGGTGATATTTTAAACAATAGTTTTTAAGTCAGTTCGTATACTGATAATACCCAGCGATGATTTTACTTCTTAATAGCTTATGTAGAAATGTATTGGTAGATAAGTAATCTAATTTATGGGAAAATGTTAGGGAAAATCAGCTACAAAAATTGACTTTATTGCCGGGAGTGGTGGCTCACGCCTGTAATCCCAGCACTCGGGAGGCAGAGACAGGAGGATTGCTGAGTTCGAGGCTTGCCTGGGCTACATAGTGAGCTCAGGGCCAGCCTGAACTACAGAGCGAGACCCTGTCTCAAAAAAAAATTAACTTTATGGCTCTGGCATGTTTTCTTTTGAAAGGAGGAAGCTCTTTTAAATGAAGGATGGGGAAAAAGTGATGTTTCTATGCATTACTATCTGG
Organism: Thryonomys swinderianus; assembly: GCA_004025085.1. Classification (NCBI taxonomy): domain Eukaryota; kingdom Metazoa; phylum Chordata; class Mammalia; order Rodentia; family Thryonomyidae; genus Thryonomys; species Thryonomys swinderianus. The sequence continues at coordinate 74,879 of PVIC010000797.1, read as the reverse complement.
ATTCATTTGCTTACTCCATTCCCAATCAATCCATTTACCACCTCCCTTCAGGGATCAAAGCCTGTCCTGCCATGCCAAACAATCTTCCTGACAAATTTCAAAAATAATTAGAAACTCTTAAAAAGATAGTCCTTCCTTCACCACCATGCACAGATTTAACTACATGCATACCAAATTTCTCTTCTTAGGGGTTAATTACTAGGGTCTATGCTTTTCTTCTATGCTTTTTCTTCAATAGGACTTTAATTACTTTTTCTTCCTGGATTTTTAGTGTGATGTTAATGGTCACACTAAATAAATTCATACAGACCTGATCAAGAAGACAAAAGATGAAAGGGTGATATCAAGAAAATAAAAAATTAAGAGTCATAAGTAATCTTCCTGATTGATCATTGTCCATGACTCAATTGAAAGGAATTTTACTAAACTGCTGGAAAATGTGGAAGGTTTTTTTTTTTTAACCAGAATTTACAAAGAAAGTAAACAATTAAATATATCAAGTAATTCATACAATTCTGGAGAAGCAGAAAGTTGCTAAAAGAAAATAATATAAGAAAGTACTATTCAAATAAATAGTGAAAATTTCATCTAATAAGATAATATTGAACATATGCTTGTAGTAGTTACAATAGAAAGACGAGTGAAAGACGAAAGGAACAGACAACTAAAAACTCCATTTCTAATAAGAGTAAGACACAGATTTAAGTTTAAATGAGGTAAAATGCCCGAAAGAATGACAACAATGGTGGACATTAAAACTCTGAGGAAAGGGCTAGAGGGTTAGCTCAGTAGTTCCAGCGCCTGCCTCACAAGTGCAAGGTCCTGAGTTCGATCCCCAGTAACCACATACAATGCTGGGCGTGGAGACTCACGTCCACCAGCAATCGATACCACATACCACAGTGCCGGGTGTGGTGGCTCACGCCTATAATCCCAGCACTCGGGAGGCAGAGACAGGAGGATTGCTGAGTTCGAGGCTTGCCTGAGCTACATAGTGAGCTAGGGCCAGCCTGAACTACAAAGCGAGACCTTGTCTCAAAAAAACCCCAAAAAACAAACAAACAAACAAAACACTCTGAGGAAAGTGGTTTGGAAGTTGGAGATGAGAGGTGGGCAGAAACTCTGTGGGTTTGTGTACTTACTTTCTGACATTTTATTTTTGAAAAATTATATATGTATAGATGTAAGTTCACTTTAATTTTAAAATAACGTGGTTTTTATTTCCCATGAAACCCCATTTTATCTCCAACCTCTTGCCTACTCACAAATCAGCTCTCCCTTTTGTTTCTGGGCTGAGGATGGACACAATTCACCACAGATATTTACAGTTGTTCTTGAAAACTCATACCTTATTCCCTCTAATTAGTGTAATATGCTTTCTTGCTGTTTTTTTTTTCTTATTCTTCAATGTGCTAACAGATAATTCCAATGCTGGCCTGATCATATTGCTCTTTGTCTTACATAATTTTATTTCTTCCCTTCTATATTAAGGATAGAACCTGAGCCAGAAAGCCTTAAAAGCAAGTAGTGTCCTGACCCTAACACCTCCCTAGTTCTAGTACAGGGGTGGATAGTATTTCTTTCCCAAACTGTGTCCAGCTTGGACACCTTAGTGGGAGCTTAGGCAAAAAATATTTTATAGATAGGAACAACTTTAAAATCCAGTTAGATATTAGCCAGTTAATCCCATTAATATTCAATATCAAATGTACAAATTTAAGGTAATGTAACAATTTGCAAAAATCAACCAAACATATATAGATAAAACATATGAGTGTATATACATATGTATTTCTAGATTTTAGATATCTCAGACAATACTTAACCTTTAAAATATTTCACTTAAAATTTTGTCCATTGTAATATTTTTAAACATCTTAGGACAGAATTTCCATCATAGATATTTTTTAAATGTTTATTATGTTTAGTATTATGTTGTCATTTTCACTTTTGTGCAAAACTTGGGAATACTGTGTCAATTTCATCACCTGAAGAGAAAATTCAGGGTCCAATTTGGGTATATGCATTTCTTACTAAGGTCTAAAAACAGTAACTTCAGTCTTAGGCGTATACATGTTCTTCAAAGACATAAGCTTTGGAGTAATACAAATACTACTTTTTTTTTTTGAGACAGGGTCTCGCTTTGTAGTTCAGGCTGGCTCTGAGCTCACTATGTAGCCCAGGCAAGTCTGGAACTCAGCAATCCTCCTGTCTCTGCCTCCCAAGTGCTGGGATTACAGGCATGAGCCACCATGCCTGGCCAAATACTACTTTTTAACACATTAATTCTATTTTCATAGGTAAAACATAGTCATCAATTTTTCTTGCTTGGGATACTAACAATCCATAACATTATTATGAATTAAGCAATATCATACTTTAAATACTTTGTACAGGGTTTCATTCCACAATATACACTCGACAAATAATAGTGCCCTTATATTATTAATTACTATTATATCCCCAACTAGCTGATCTCACACCATGGCTCACATTTCATGTAGGAGTCCTTGTATGTGACTTTGACATTGTATTTTGATGCAGTGACTCACATGGGTGACTCATTTTATTTTTTACTGCAGGCTGTGTTGCTAAAAATAAATCTTAAATTTATAAGTCAGAGAAAGAGCATTCTCTCTGTGTCAACTAGAAATTCTAAAAAAAAGGAAGCTTTTCCTGTTTGTAAAAACTGTTACCTCAAAAAAATGAGGTAAAATAACACAATGACTTCTTGATCTAAACAAATTGGAGCTTGTTATATTAAATTCATATAACTATATACTATTAAAGTGAAAATATAATGCCATGTGTCACACAATAAAACTAATATGCATTATCTACTTGATCATTTAGCAAATTTGTGAATAGTTTTTAATCAGGAAATTAAAAAGATAAGCTGGTTTATTCACAAAAAGTCAGTAAAATATTTCACTAAAATCTAAATTTTTTGTACAGTACTGGGTTCTATAAAATACTAGTATCCACATATAGTTATTCTTGATTAAAAGTGAATTGTGAACCCCTTTTTTATGGGATTATCAATGTTTCTAGTATGAGTAATGTGTCTAGCTTCAATCCAGTATGTCTAATCTTATATATCAAAATCAATGTAAGATGCAACAAAGACAAAACATTAAGGAAAAATGAAATTTGGGGAGATTTCTTTCTTGATAAAAATTACAAAAATGTATTTTAAAACCCCAAATGGAATACAATTATACAATTCATTTTGGCTCTACTAGGTTATTCTCATGTGCAAAGCAAAATACAGTTGTTTTTAATTACTTAAATGTTATTTCCTATTCCTTTTTTCCTTGGTGAATTCAAACAATATTTATTACTTGTACATGATCAATTTTATACTGTTTTAGCAACAGTGCAGGAGAACCAAGAAAAACAGGCATCTTTTTTTTTTTTCTTTTTTCCCAGAGTATAGGCCAGTGGATTTATATGAGCGCAACACAGGAGCACATCATTCAGGAAAATAAATGGGCAGTCTGGAGTCTTGAGTACAAATGATACTTTTTTAAAGATAATACTTGATTTCACATCGTCTTGCCTATTGGAAAGAATGAGCAGAAGTTTATCAGCTGGGCGTGGTGGCCCGGGGCCGTACTGTGCTCCCAGCAGCCTGAGAAGCTGAGGAAGGAGGACCACAGTTTCTAAACCAGCCCAGGCAATTTAGAGACTTAGTGACACTCTGCCTGATACACATTATGTATGCAGCATATTTTATGTATATTTGGAGTGTATGTAATACATATGTGTGCATGCGTGCAGTGTGTTGTTGTATACTGCGAAGTATTTGGGGGAGACACAGAGACAGAGACAGAGGCAGAGAGATGAAATTATGATTGTCCCAGAGAAGAACAATCATAAGTGCAGGACATAGGCTGAGTGTGGGGCATAGGCTGTCTTCACAGGTCTTGTCACTTCTGCCACTACCTACTGTCTCACACCTGGCCCTCGATGCCTTCAGATTCCAGGCCTGGCTCTGAAAACATTTGTCTTTGCTAGCTCGGTTGAGGAGGATGATGGCAGTTGTTTCTTTCTCACAAACTCTTCAAAAACATGACTACCAAGAAATTATGGAACTGAAAAAACTTGTTCTTTTTCAAGAACTCCCTGTGAAGGAAGAAAACCTTTACCCATTCGAATGGATTCCTAGGAAAAGAATACCTGGTATCAGTGGGTTAAAATTTTCCACCTGACAGGGCTTTTTGTTGCCTACATTCAGAGACTCTGAATGTAAAGGAGGTTTTTTAAACTGGGAAATAAGAAAAGGGGCTGGAAATAGTGTGGGACATTGCCTCTGAGTGATACAGACAAACAGGAATCAGCCGTATGAGTGTTTAAATGAGAGGGAACCAGGTGAACCTCTGAGGCAAGGGGTAGGAAGACATATATATATATATATATATATATATGCATGAATGGATAATGTAAAAGTAAGACACTCCCTTGATTCTTTAATAGAAGATTTAAATACTATCTGCATTAGAATTTCCCCGAGGGGACTAGAGATTTAGCTCAGTGGTTCCGGCACCTGCCTGAGAAGCACAAGGTCCTTGGCTGGAACCTTGATAACCACATACAACAATACCGAGCCTGGTGACTCACCCCCAGCAGCAATCAGTACCACACACACTACAGTGCCAGGAATGGTGGCTCACGATTGTAATTCCAGCACTCAGGAGGCAGAGGCAGGAGGATTGCTGTAAGTTCGTGGCTTGCCTGGGCTACATAGTGAGCTCAGGGCCAGCCTGAACTACAAAGTGAGACACTACCTCAAAAGTAATTAATCAATTAACTAACTAATTAATTAATTAGTTAAAAAGTGGGAGGATGGGAAAAATGAGAATTAAATTGTGTCATATACTGGTACAAATTCTCAGTGTTGTGTGTGATCATGATGTGTATATATAATGTACCAATAAAGATTCAAATTTAAAAAAAAACAACAATTCTCTGAGGTTGGGCTTTGGGAAGGAGTGGAGACATGAGATGCATGCACGAGGCACGGACTGACATAAGGCTGGGCCGTTATCTAAGTGGTAGTGAACCTGCTTACTTCACCTGTTTTTCTCCGAGACACTCAGCACTATTTTATTATGGAGCTGAGTACCATCCTGACATTTATTTATTATTAGCACTTAGAAATAGCTCTTTCTCCACAGAGTTTTTAAGTGTTTGTTAATGCTCAGTAGTTATAAAGGTAATTAGAAGAGAGCAGAAACAAAGCAAAACATCCCAGCCTTGATATATTTGTATATATAATGGGAAAAAAGTAGGTAATACACAAGTAAATCAGTAAACTATATGATCAAAAATATATGATCAAAAACTACAGTTTTAACTCCATTAAAACAACCTGTTATTATAAAATGCATGCCAAGGATCCCTCTAAAATGTACCCTTTTGCTTTGACAACTTTTCTAGCATCACTATCATCATTTTGTGAAGCAGTCCCACAAGTCCTCCCATAGGTCTTTAGGTGCACTATCATGGCTGCCCTAATTTCCCATATTGCTTCAAAATATTTAGCTTTCATTGCCATTTTTAAACCACAGGGTACCGTGTCTGGTGAATAAAGTGGATGCAAACAAACCATAATATTTTCAAAAGCCTGTCCTTCAATTGGATGGCACTTGGCAGTACCATTCATTGCATTTTTATCAGACCTCATAAAGAAATTTCTGAAAGGAATCTTCCAGAACTGCTCTAGAAAATGGAAAGAATAAAAGAATCACTCTGTTCAAAGCAAGGGGATGATTTCAGAGGTCTTATTAGCAATATGGAGTGTAATTGTTAAAATGTAAATATTTCCTATACTGTTTAATTACATCTTATCAGATAACTGTAATACTGCTAAATAATTGAGTGGCAAATGAAGCGGAGTGTGTATAGTGTATATAGCAAGGCAAGGGGATACTTGCTTGAGAATACAACTTCTTAGCAAAAGGCAGAAGGATGAGAGAATGCAGCAAAATAGCCACCTTAAATCAGCAAAATACACCAGAATGGCATCATATGTGTCTTAAAGGACACTTCAAAGACTCTGATATCATTGGACACACAATAGGAAGCCATGACATAGTTTAAGTCCAAAAATAATGTGAGCTGATTCTTAGGCTATTGTGTTGAGTATAGACTGATGTGAGCCAAAGGCAGAAACAGCAACACTCTCCAGAGGTTGTTGGTAAGAACCCAGTTTGGGATGACAGCTGCGAGAAACAAGAGGTATAGTGAGTATCGTGAGAATCCATAGCCCCTGCAACAATAATAATGGATATGTAACTTCCCAAGAGCATCAGCTTTCCCAGGGAAACAGCAAGACAATAATCTTGAATACAATGATTTTGTGATACTTCTCAGAGATTTAGATATAAGCTTCCAGAAATCAAGAGAAGGCAATCTGAAGGTGTAGATGGAAATCCACGAGGCTGTGGGTGGTTGGAGAACCATACAACTGCATCAAATTACTAAAGAGGAAAGGTAGAAGAGAAATGAAGGCACTTGAGAGAAAGGAAGGATGGAATGGAAACAGCCCAGCAAAGGACCATGAGATGAGTATAGAAACAGCCATGGAGAAAATTTAGGAGTGGGCAGCATAGCATTAGTCAGGTGAGAAAGTGCTCTGTGGGGAGAAAACAGCAAACAGATCAAGGGCTCTGAGCGGACAAAAACTGACCGCTCAACCCAGTAACATAGAGGTCAATAATAATGAGGATAGTTTCAATGGGACAGTAGAGGCAGAAGAATGATGTAAGGATGGTTGGAAAGAGAATGGGAAAACAGTGGGACACACAGAATAGTAAGCAACGTTAACAACTAATGATATGCAAGGAAGGTCAAAACACAAAATACATGATTTAAAAGAAGATATAAAATTGAACTGGTGAAAAGTAAACCAAAATTTCATACTTAGCAATAATTTTATTTATTTATTTATTTATTTTTGAGACAGGGTCTCGCTTTGTAGTTCAGGCTGGCTCTGAGCTCACTATGTAGCCCAGGCAAGCCACGAACTCAGCAATCCTCCTGCCTCTGCCTCCCGAGTGCTGGGATGACAGGCATGAGCCACCACGCCCAGCAACAATAATTTTATTTTTATTGCGATCGAGAAAGTCCACATATTCTAACTTTCACCTGTGCAGGTGAGATGATTTGATAGTGGTACGAACACAATATCTTGTATCTTTTATAGTAACTTTAAAGTATTTTTTCAATAGATTAAGTGACATTAAGTCTAGCAAGAAATATCTTAAAAGGAAAATTATGCTATACTTATTTATAGCAGAGTCACACATACACAATCATATTCATAGACATTATCAAAATAACAAAGACAATTTGAAGTAATGTCTTTGAGTATTCCTCTCTGCTAAGACTATAGAAAGCCATGATTCATCCCCACATGCATGGTTATTTAAAACTGAAAGTTTCAATTTTACAAAATGTGTTAAAGGCATCAGAAAGTCTCAGCACCAAAAATTTCCTTTTATACAAATTTAATGAGTTGATGAAGCTGATTATTTTTGCCTTAATGAACTTCTCATATGGAACTTAATTATGCATCCAAAAGTATAGTCTTTTCCAAAGTAAAGACCACATGCCATTAGAGGAGATCATGGAGAGTTTCTCCGAGGTAGCGTTAAAGAAGCAAAACAGAAAGTATTGTGCAGCACTTACCTCCCGAATATCCCTTTGATATTTGGTGTTCATTTCTTCTGTTTTAATGAGATCCTTTCTTGCTGTCTCTGCTTCCTGTTCCACTTCTCCAACTCGGGAGGAAAGAGCGGCTAAGCGTTCTTTCATTTGGACCATTTCATAGTTTTGCTTTTCAAGCAGCTCTTGCAGTTCCACTATCTGACTGGTGTCATCAGTTGAGTCTATGGAGCCATTGGACAAACGCTGCAGGAACAGACACAGAAATGGCACTTAGTGTTTTCATTATCCTCAGGTTAAAATTTATAAACTTAAGTTAATATAATTCAGCATTCATAATGAGAAATAAGGACTTTTCAAAAGAATTGCTTTTAGAGAAAATTTAAGTTTTTGAGAAAATTATTGACATTCAAATAGGAAGGCATTGGTTATTTTCAAACAAATTAACAAAATATGAATTGCAAGCTTACATAAGTATATGAATATGCACATTATTTATATGTGTACTTACATATATTTACATGGACATAGATAAGTGTATGTATAGAAAACATTTAAAGCAGTACAAATTCCTTTTATCCTTAGCATTAAATGAGTTATTATTTTTTCAATTGTATATAATTTATTATTAATACACATACAAATTTGGCACATATTATTTTCAATTAATAGGTACAGACACAGGAACTGTGCATTTTAAAACTTTTACCCTGAATTCTTTAGTAATTTTTAAGCTTTAAACAACACCCAGAAAAAGAATATATGCAATTATTTTTTCAAAGAATTCCTGTGGTGATTTTGACTTAGCTAGAAGAAACAGCATAGGAAACTCTTGATTTCTTTACTGCTGGTAATATAAACATTACATGCTCATACAGTTTACAGGAAGAAAGCTTATAGTGATTCAATATTTTTGAGACTAATATTTCCACATTTGAAAGGACTGCCTGGAAATTAGTGGAACCATTTTCAAAAATGTGTCTCCCGGGCTAATTTCCAAATATATAAGGAAATTGAACAACTACAAAGTAAAAAACCATAAATAAAAATAAAGTACAAATGACCAGGCTAAGAAATAGATAAACTTTTTCTCAAAAAGGATAAATACAAGCCAATGTAGAGAAAGAAATGCTCAATATTATGTATTATGAAAGAAATACAAATTAAAGGCACTAATGTTAGAATGCCTATTAGCAAAAGATAAAAAGATAACAAGTTGGTAAGAATGACAAGCATTGGGAAAAAGAGAACCCTTGCACACTTTCAATAGAAATGTAAATTGATCTAACCATTATTGAAATCAGTATGAAGGATTTTATGAAAAAAGGAAAAAAATACTAGAAATTGAACTAACCTATGATCAGCAATATCACGTCTAAAGCTACAAAAAAGAATTAAAATTAGTATGTCAAGAAAGACCTCTGCATTCCCATGCTCACGACGTCATCCTGCAGAAGAGCCAACATACACAATCAACCAAGATATTCGATAATCGATGAATAAAGAAAATGTGATGCACACACAAACAGAATAGTAATGGGAAGAAGAAAATGGTATCATTTTTGACAGTGAAAAATGAACTTGGAGGATAATATTCAAAGTGAACTAAGCTAGCTGTAGAAAGACAAATAAAATAAATCTCACTTACTGGTAGAACCTTAGAAAGTCAAACTGAAGCAGACAGTAGAATGGTGTAACCCAGAGGAGGAGAGGTGATGGGTTTATGAGAAGGGCACATGTTTATCAGAGTTCAAAGTCCCAGAGTGGTATGAAAGTAAGTGCTAGTGACATAGTGGACAGCATGGTATCAGTTAGTAATGCACTGCATATTTCAAAATGGCTGAGAGTAAATGTTAAACGCTGTTACCACAAAAATGATAAACATATGAGTTGATGGACTTGCTAGCTTCCAAGCAAACACAATGATTATTTGTTATTTAAATATGTTTAAAAAGAGAAAACTTAACCTAATTGCATTAGAGAAGTTATGTGGCCAGAAAAGCACAGCAATTTTCTTAAAACTCTCTCTCTCTCTCTCTCTCTCTCTCTCTCTCTCTCTCTCTCTCTCTCTCTCTCTCTCTCTCTTTCTCCACACACATATACACACACACACACACACACACAATCATACAAAAATAAGAAAGTACAGAGAAAAGGCAAAAAAAGTAGTCCCCTGCTACACTCAAATGTCACAAACCTGTTCTAATATTATAGACATATTAGGAAAAACTTAACTTTATGTAAATTTTGTGTTCCATCATGTACATTTTTGTACCTGAGAGGCACTGGCTAATATAAGAAATGGCCCCAGTGGGCTGAAGCCCAGTAGGAACACATAAAACACACTGAGCACTTCTCTATGGATTTACTTCCCTGAAGGAGTTAAAAATTGACTCAGTTGCATGTTTGTTAAGCTTTCTGCCTGATTTTGGGGACCTCTTCATTCAACACTCCACCATAAGTGAAAGCCTTTAACCTTTCTGAAACACGCATTTTCAAACAAACTTCATATCTTTTTCACAGTAAAAAAAACCATATCTGTCTTAGTACCTGCACAGTTCTTAACCATGCAACTTGTGGAACTGTATGAGGATTTTTTTAAGTTTTATTCATCATGGGATAATAAAGATTTCAGTTTTTAGTTTTAGTATAAGCCCCATTTTTCCATTAGTTCTATGGATTTCTTTTAAATTATAAATTGATAAGTAAAGTAGTATTTATTGTGTACAATATGTTTTGAAGTTGTAGATGGAATCTAAAAAGTGATTTCAGTGGTTAGCAGATAAAGATAATTGTCATTTTTCTTTGTACGTGTTCATTTATTTAGCTTGGAGTGAGGTTTAGAAAAAGTAACACACAATGACCACAGTAACCAGGAGAAGGGACAGGAAGGCAGCAAGAGGAAATAAAGGCAGGGAAGGAAACCGGCAGACAAAGGGCAGCAAGTGTTGAAAAGTCCACCAACCTAACACAACAAGGACCAAACGAATGAGTGAGCAAATACAAACTTTAAAAGGAACACAACCCCAAACATACTCAGCTATTTTTCAGTTAGCTAGAGGAATCTTTTGACTTGTGAGTTTTGGGATAAGTTATTTCAAATTATGACAAAGGCCCTGCAACATCACAGCCCTGTTTTACAAATGAGGCAACAGTTCTCCGTTGCCGTCCGATGATTACAGACCGACTCTTTGCAGTCAGTGGCGCAGAGCGCCCTGCACCGTCAGGGCTCATGGTTCTCTGCTAAGGGCGCTTCTGAGATGTGCCCGCTGCTGAGATTCCTCAGCTAGCGACGGAAAGGACAGCCAGAGCAAAAGACCGGGGAGTGTACCGGACGCACTTACCAGCCACTTTAATGCTCCTACGTATTTGTAACATCATTTTCTTATTTTATTAGACAAATTCAATCCCCATCTTATAATAAATCTGTGGCCAGATGGTCAGTAATATCTTCAAAAAGATTAGATCTTTCAATTCAATTTGTATCTCCAGAGAGAGACTAATAAAGAGATCCCCTTGTGAATAATATTTAGACATGACACTAAGTAAACTGGATAAAAAACTACTGAAAAAAACCCAGAAAATTTCTGAGTAAACAGAACTTCTTTGGGGAGGGCAAGGCCTTGCTTTGTAGCTCAGACTGGCCCTGAGCTCACTATGCAGCCCAGGCTACTCAGCAATCCTCCTGCCTTTGCCTCCCAAGAGATGGGTTATAGGTACAAACCACCACACCCGGCACTGTGGTATGTGGTACTGACTGCTGGTGGGCATGAGTCACCACGCCTGGTATTGTTATATGTGGCTACCAGGATGGAACCAAGGACCTGGTGCTTGCTAGGTAGGTGCTGGAGCTAAATCTCTGGACCAAATTTTGCTATATTAAGACAAAGAAAAAAAATGCACTACCAATATTGACAATAAAATACTATGAGCCCCCATAACATTATGCTGAAAATAGAAGCCAGATTTGAAAAATACACTGATTCCATTATATAAATTCAGGAAAAGACAATTCTAATATGCAGAGTCAGGAAAACCATCAGGTCATTGTCTAGGTCTGGTTTGGAGGGTTGATGGAAAAGGCCACAGAGGTCTCTGATGATGACTGGGAGGTTCAGTTTCCTGACTGGGGTGATATTCAAAGAGGTATATTTATCAAAATTCAAGGGAGGGTGTGCTCAAAGTTATACATAAATTATATATTAATAAAGTTTCTACAAATCTATAAAATTACTAAAAGGCAAACTTTTATTTTGAGAAACGTTTGTATAATTGAAAATATTGATTATGAATTGGAAACCTAAAGAACTTTGGAGAAAGTGAGATGCATGTATTCACACAGAGATGATCTGAAAAAAAAACGTAGAACTTTGAATTGCAAGATCAATCCATGTATACTTTACCTTACTGATTCTTAAAATATTAATCAGAAAATTAAAATTATGCATGCTGTATGGTGGATGCAAATTCCAACAATTCATAATGCATACCTTGCATATATATATATATATATATATATATATATATATATACATGTGTATATGAGTGTATGTATACTTATATATGAGTATGCATAATATATACATTCTACAAACATTTGGTAACTATTTCTTTAGTGAAACTCAATATTGTTAATTTCCAATTAGAAAAAAAAATATTCCTATAATTTCATGCACCTGAGGGCCATTAAAATCTTTTTCAATATAGTATATTTTAATGGGCTCAAGGTGAGAGAAATTTAATGAAATATAAACAGTAATCAAGCAACTAAAATAAAACATTTTGCAAGAGTTAATGTACTTAATCCTTTAAGTAGCAGATGTGCACTGCATGGTCTCTGAGCTATTTGGAAACGAGATAATTCACAGAAATAATTTTTATCTGTGTATCATCTTTTCTCTGATGGGTTTATGAAACATTTACATTTAGTTATTTTTTATTTTCACTGCTGATGGTCAAACTCTGGATCTTAAAAGTATCAGGGAGTCATCCTACCTTGGACCTACAATCAAAATCCTAAAAATCTGGGCTGCTTTACTTATTCAAAGAACCTTATGTATATATTTGGTTTTTTTTGAGACAGGGTCTCGCTTTGTAGTTCAGGTTGGCCCTGAGCTCACTATGTAGCCCAGGCAGGCCTCGAACTCAGCAATCCTCCTGCCTCTGCCTCCCGAGTGCTGGGATTACAGGTGTGAGCCACCACGCCCAGCAAACCTTATGTATATTTTAAGGAGAGCTTACTATATATTTTTACAACTTCTAGGTAAAATGTTCAACTTAAAACTACGATTTATATTTTAGAAAAAAGAATGCCTTGGCACTTTCCAAATCATTGCTATGTTGACATAAGTTTAATATAAATTATAGCACTCTAACTGGTAAATGTCTAAATTATAGGTAAATACTTACTTTAATTAGTTTTACTGAGATATACTTTACAAATCATAAATTTCATCTTTTTAATTTTTATTAATACATATTTGAAGTACGTAATGATTACACTCATTAAGGGAGTTGGTATAGTATGCACACATGTCTTAAAACTTTGGTAGTGTTTTTTGGCACGGGATTGTTCAGTTATTAACATGATCTAATCTAAAAATATTTTAATCATCCCAAATAAAAAACATATCCCTGTTTTTAGTCTTTCACAGAGGGCTCTACCCATACTTAGGCAAACACTGAATTACATTCTGTCACTATATGTTATTTATTCTGGACCTTTCACACAAATGAAATCACAGATTATGTGTATAACATCTTGGGCTTTTATTCCTGTAGTAGACTGTTATCAGTACTCTTTCTGTTTCCACTGAATAGCATTCCATCATGTGGGTGTTATTCCTATGTTCATCAGCTGCTAAACATTAATGTGTTTATACTTTTGGCTCCTGTGGGTCATTCTACCAAGCACAGTTGTACATGTCTTTGAGTGTGGAAAAGCCTCACTTCTCTTAGGAGTACTGCCCAGAGTGGAACCTCTGGATCATGTGGTAGTTCCCTATTTCTTGCATTGAGGAACTGTTTCCTAAGTGTCTTTTCCATTTATACCCCCACTGCTGATGTGTGAGATTTACACTTCCCTTTTTAAACCAAAATATGCTGTCTGATTTTTTATAACACCAAACCTAGAAGGTGTGAAATGGTATTTTCCTACAGTATTGACTTCTATTTCTTAATTAAAAATTATGTGGAGAATTCTTCATGTAGTTATTCTCCATTTATTTTTGTATAGATATTAATTCGCACTCTTTATGTATTTGTTAATGTGTTGTCTTTTTATAGTGAGATGAATTAAGTTTATATAGACATTTGGATGTAAGCTCTTTATCAAAAATGCACAGTTTGAAAATATCTTTTCCCAGCCTGTGGATTATCTCTGCCTTCTTTTGGTGGTGCTGCCTGAAATACAAATGCTTTTAATATTAATGAAGTATAATGTGTCAAGTATTCCCTTTATGATAGTGTTTTTTGTGTAGTTTCTAAAAAAACTATTACCAATACACAGCCATGAAAATATTAAAGTATGTAATATGTAAAACTGTACATTCATGATAATTAAAACCATTAATTCTGAAATGCAATGAAGACTCAGGTGTAAAAATTATATATATATACATACGCACACACATACTAATTCACCAATATTTTTGAACACCTACTTTGTTTCAGATGGAAAGTATTTACTTGAATGATTTTTGACAATGTGGTGATATATTCCTGAGATTAAGAAAATCATATAGCATGCAAAAGTGATACATAAGTAAAAAAGTATCATATACAGAAGTAGAGTAATATAAACTTTTGTTTTCCTTCATATACATAGTCGGAACAGAGGACAGACACTGTGATACTCTTTCAGTTAGTTCTTGAAGGACAGTTAATTATATTTCAAATCAAACAAGAGAAACACTAGGGCTTGTGTCTAGATGTCCACATAAACTCTGGTGCAGTCAAGGTGGGGCTTACAGGGTGGCTGCTTCTAGTGTGTGTGATTCTGAGACTGAGTGTGAGGTCACTAAATTAGACCACTGAAAGTTTTGCCATAGCTCTGGGTGCAGACAAAGGAAAGGTCCACCCGAGGTATGAATGACAACAACCAGTCTGAGGAAACTGGTGTGGAGATTCCTCAAAAAACTAGGTCCCATTTTAAAATTTTTTAGAATTAAATATTTTAGTACATTTTAAATAAATATTATGATCATATCCCACGTTGAAAATTTGTATCCATACATGATATATCTTGATTCTCATTTTTCCCATTCCATTGTCCTCCCTACTCCTACAAACTCTGGCAGGAGGGATACCATGAATTTTGAAAGGATGAAGTAAAAAGATTAATCATAAACTATGTGAAAGATAATTTTTGATTAGACTGAGATGTTAGCAATAAAGATGATTTCATATTCTTTGAACTATTTGAATATGACATGTGACTTAAAAAATACAGATTCTATAATGACTCCACGATATACTATAAAGGGAAAGTCTGTAGAAGCATATGTGAAGTTAGTTTGAAAGGCTTTAATATGTGCCAATGTAGAAGTATCAGGTAGACTATTGCAAGACAGTCAGTACATGGATTATTTTATAAAATTTTAACACTGAATCAGGTTAATTGTGGACTAAAGTGAAAGGGTGGGGGCTTATCCAAAGTGATTAAGAATGTCTTTATAGACTTCTCTCTAAATGTTATGTTATTAGGTCTTTCACTCTCCTACTACCTTATGCGTTTGTATGTTAGGCTCATTCATCACATGTATATTGTTGAAATTTTACCTTTATCTTTGATTGAATCTTTCATATTCAAATGGTATTCAATTTTATTTCTTAGATGTAATATAGAGATTCCAAGCTTAATATGAACAGACATATTTTAATTAGTGCTATGCTATAAAGTTCAATAACTAAATTTTCCCTGAAATATTCAAGAAGCTACCCTAGAAGTACAAGATCTGTATTAACTATAAGTTTTTACAGTTGAGTGTACACTGCCCCTGGAGAAGCATATTTGGTTGAGATTTGTTTCTGTCAATTTCCTCATTGAGGTTCTTATCTAAAAAATCAGAACTGACTACCAATTTCAAAGCCTCCCCTACAAATAACCATATTTTATCTTTGAATTAATATTTTGCTGCTGGGCTTGGTGGCTCACACCTATAATCCCAGCACTCGGGAGGCAGAGGCAAGAGGATTGCTGAGTTTGAGGCTTGCCTGGGCTACATAATGAGCTCAGGGCCAGCCTGAACTACAACACAAGACCCTATCTCAAAAAAAAAAAAAGAAAAAGGATTTGGTAGTGCAGAATTCACAAGTACTATTTTTTAAATCTGTGTTGCCTCCTACATTGACATAAATTATCTTTGTATAATTTCTGCAAGCAGAATATAGGAAAAGAGTAATATTTATAAACTGCATATCAATCATTCTCAGCCATGTGTTATTAGAATCTGTGAGAGTTTTGAATGAGAAAATCTAGGGTGCATGTTATTCTAGGCCATATGCAAAGGTGGAGTCTGGGAATGTGGTTGTTATAATTTTCCTGAGTAACTCCATTGTTCAGTTGGGGTTAAGAAGCACAGATTTCTAATTATTTAAGTACTTTATTCACTGGTACATCTAATTTAGCTAACAAATCTAATGAACTATATGTTACAAAAATAGAAAAAAGTCTAAAGTAATGCAATAGTTTAAAAGTGATCATGAAATAAATGTAATAAAAGATGCAATAATCCATCTAAGGGATTGGTACTCTTTAGTCTACCATTATTGTTAAATGTTTCAAATGATAAATTTGAGTCATTTATACTCATTTGGATGTATCTTGAGGACATACTCTTAAGTGAATTAAATGGGGTAAAATGAGGATCAAGATGTATCATGTACAAGTTCTCAATGTGAAATGTGATCATAGTGTATATATAAAATGTACTGATAAAACCAATTTTAAAATAACATTCAAAAATGTTTCAAATGGAAGTGTGATTTCTTTCCTTATTGATAGTAAGGAGGGTGATTTATTAAGCATAATTTCCAGGAGACCTCAAAGGAGAGAGGAAAATGAAGGGTGTTCCCCTTTCAACTGTGAGGTTCAGTGTTATTTTCTGATAGACTAAGACCGTGTATTAAATCTCAGGGAGCCTTAAGAGAGCACAAGGCGAACCGTCCCTGAGAAAACAGGAGGTGAAGGCCAGGACCTGGGTCTCGCAGCCCTGGTCAGGGGTGGTTCTGTGTCACTGCAGGAATCCCCGCAAACTCACTCTGGTAGCCCGTGTCCCTCTTCATGCTCCGAAGCCAGAGCAGTGATTGGTGTGACAGGTTCACCCGGTCTGGATGTCCGTGGGTTGTGGCAATATTGTAGGGATGGAATTTGAGGGAACACCTCCTTCTATTTTCAACAGTGGTACTTTGAGGATTCAAAATATGAAATAAGAAGTTTTAAAGAAATGCTTGTTAACTTGCTCTTGACCACATTTTCCAGGTCCATTCGTGAACTGCTTAACGGAGACCTGGTCTCACCGATCTGCATATGTATTCAGGGTTCTCGACAGCTTGAGTGGCTCCGAGAGAAGACTACTAGGGTCACTGCTACTTGGGTTACACAGATTCTTTTGTATTTTAGTTAAATGGTGAAAAGAGAGCTCACCTTACTGTATCTCACTCAGGTCACAATGACTATAATGGAGAGATTAGTGGTCAACACAGGGTTGGTAAAGATGAATCAGGCACAAGAAAGATTTATCTTCTATATTTTACAATTTCATTTCTATCAGAGAAATGCATGTGTTTAAAATGTAGAAATAAAGTGCTTATCCACTGAAAAACAGATACAATTTACTACAAGGATACCTGTCAATGAAATAAACTACTTTTAAAGATGAGTATTTTCTATTCTGACAACAATTTCTAAAGAAGAGAAACCCAAATAAGATGAAAACTTTTGCAGGTTAGTAACGTTGCCATCGAAACTCAGATTTTTAGAAAGTTTATATAGTTAGAGAGTATGAAGCTTGATTTTATAAAATCAAGTATACCATTCTAGTCTATGCAATTTGCATTACAATAATTAGCCAGTACACAAGAAAAAATAAAATAGAAAAGGAAAAGCAGAAATGACAAAAACTCCTAATTTGCTTAATTATTTAGAAGAGTCCAAAAGCAGCTAAGGGTAATGTAATGCTAGTAGTCAGGAGGCTGAAGTAGAAGAATCACAAATTCGAACCCAGCCTGAACAACTAAGTGACTTAACGGGAGAACTGGCTTGAGATAAAAGGTTTTGGATGTAACTAGTGCAAAGACTTTGGACTCAACACACCCCTACAAAACAAAGTCCAAGAGCATGAGAACCTCTTAGAGTTAGAATAGATTTAATGGGTTAGCCAGTATGGTGGGTATATATCAATATTAAAAATTAAGAACATTGCCGGGCGTGGTGGCTCATGCCTGTAATCCCAGCACCCGGGAGGCATAGACAGGAAGATTGCTGAGTTCCAGGCTTGCCTGGGCTACATAGTGAGCTCAGGGCCAGCCTGAACTACAAAGTGAGACCCTGTCTCAAAAAAAAAAAAAAACAATTAACAACATCATTATACATTATATGCCACTACTAATTTATTAGTAAAAATATGAAAAAGATACAGTAATCACAATAGCAGCATGTTACCATGCCAACAGGTATAGCTAATGACTGGAATGGTCTTTAGGGGGAGTGTTAAACTATTTTATAGAAGTATAAAACCAATGTATAATCAAATAGAGACATCTGCCATGTATGAAAGTACATCATAGAAGTGACTGTAATATTTAATCTGCTCAGGTATCCCAATCAAAGTCTCAGTGAGGTTTAAAAATGGCACTTGGGAGACAGCACTATACTTAGTTTCAAAGAATCATTATTTATAAAGCTACAAGAGTTAAAACAATATGATATTCACATATTTACTCATTGAACATACATATGTTTTTTGGTACCTGGGATTGAACTCGGAACCTTGTACCTGTGAGACAGGTGCCAGAACCACTGAGCTAAATCCCTGGCCCCTGAACATACATTTATTTAAATGCTTTTCATGTTTCAGGAACTATTCTGGGCACCAGCATTTAAGCAGAAATAAAGGGAAGACCTTACCCCTCACAGATATTAGTGTTTAGCTGCATGAAAGAAAATAATTGCAGAAATCATAAATAAACCATATGATATGTTGGAATATGCCACTACTAGGCTATTTTGACATTTGTCTTTTTTTTTTTTTTTTTTGAGACAGGGTCTCGCTTTGTAGTTCAGGCTGGCCCTCAGCTCACTATGTAGCCCAGGCAAGCCTCGAACTCAGCAATCCTCCTGTCTCTGCCTCCCGAGTGCTGGGATGACAGGCGTGAGCCACCATGCCCAACGAGACTATTTTGACATTTGAATAAAGACTTCATGAAAGAGGTGAAGTCAGGCCTGCAGACATCTCAAAGCACACGCAAGAAGTAAATCCAAAGGTGGTCGAGGTGTGTGGGGTGAACAGGGAGATAAATTCAGAAGGAAGCCCAGACTACAGAAAGGCTCATGGAGTGGGAAGTATTTATCAGTATATATTGTTTGTTGTTATTGTGATCACTGTCTTTTTCATAAATTTACCAATAAATTAATAGTGGTATATAAAGATGTCATTAGTTTTAAAATATTGCTTTGGCATCCAGCATGCTTGTTAGTCCCGAGTTTCTTATGCTCTTGCACTGTGTGTGTTGGGGGCTGAACCCAGGGTGGGTGTCCTGGGTTACACCTGAGCCCTATTTGATAAATGTCAGTTCAAATACACATTTGAAAATTTACTGATTCATGCTGTCTGAAACAGACTACAGAGAACCTGTGACAGAAACAAAGATGCCTTGTCTTGAATGAGTGATTATAATTCATGTGGAAGTCAACATGGCTGAGACCAGAGTAGTTAGTCAAAGTGGGAAGAAATGATCAGGTTCTAAAAGCTATTTGCAGGTAAATAGAATTTCTTTACATTTGTGTCAAAGACAGGAGAATGAATGTGATTCTTTATTCTGACCTTATTGGCTTGTAGCCCTTCTGTTAATGACATTTCCAGAGAAGTTCAAAAAATGATTTTCCAAGCTGTGAAGTGGGAGAGCCATGAAGGGACGCCCTGTGGAACACTGTCTTTCTGTGGGCTCTTGAGGTAGAGCGAACAGCACCCCAGAAGCCTTGCGCACCATATGCTCCACTTGAAGCTTGACGGTACTAAACATTGTCACAATGATTAGCCGTGGAGTAGCCTAACTTTGCCTCTTCTGAGTCCTTTCCTAGCTTATCAAAGGCCTTTAAATCCACTCGAGGCCCTGAATGTAGGGCTGTTCTTGAATCCTTATTGGTACATTAGATATACACATTGTGATCACACACAATATTGAGAATTTGTACCATCATATGACACAATTCTCATTTTTCCCATTCCTCCACCCACTTCACAACCCCTGCACCTCTATATACATAAGCTTTATTTCCTTTTTTTACTGCCATCATATTTTTTTCTTCCCCTTGTTACTTACCCCTGTACCCCATTTCCCTTCTAGGGTTATACTTGAATGTCTTCTTTCCAAGAGGAAAAATTCCTAAACCCACCCACCTGTTGGCTTTCACTGCTTGAATATCCAATTAAAAATAAAAAAATACATTTTGCTATTATTTCTTATTGGGAATTAAAGTAGAATATCTGGGTTCTTTGAAATAAGAGGGAGTTTTGTTAGTGCTATCTGGTTGTGAATAAAACCAATCATATTTGTCCCTCATAGAGGGACTCATGCATCAATGTAAGACTAAATTTTTGGAAGAATCATTGTTAACAGTGGCTGATATGTATCAAGGAATGCATATAAAATGTACCTGGGGATATAAAAAGTTAATGCTACAGAGATTTAGAGTAAAATGTCATTACCAGAGGCTGGAGATGGACAGAGAAAGAGGGCAGTAGGGAGATGTAGTTCAAGTAGTATGATGTTACAGTTGGCTAGAACAAATTCTGGTGTTTTATTTCACAGTAGGATGACTGTAGTTAATAGTACAGTCAATGTGACTATAGTTTCCAATATATAGAGAAGATTTTGAGTGCTCCTACCATTAAGAAATGGCAAATGTTTAAATGATAGATATACTAATAATCCTGATTTGATCATTATACTCTGAGCTCTGTGAAAGTTAAAAATATCCCTGTCAATAATATATGAGAAATGTCAAAATGTATTGCAAATAGTTAAGTATGGCTGTTTCATGAATATGTTCAGTTTTACATATACATGTGGAGACAAATGTTTACAAACATTTGATGTGTGCATTTTTATGGTGATACTGGGATTGAACCCAGGGCTTTCACAATGAGTTGCATTTCTGCTCCTTTTTATTTTTTGAGACAGGATCTGACCAAGTCATGAAGGTAACTAGGCTGAATTTGGAACCCATCTGCCTCCACCTCCCAGTGATAGGACTATAGACGTATCTGGTTTAAATTGTATTGCTTCTAGGGAATAACAGACAGGGTCCATGTGTGTGCGAGACCCAGGGTGAAAGAAAAAAGAAAGATGCACATACTGTAAGTCTGAATATCTAACAATTATATGTCAAGCTAACATACTGTCAAATACAGTGTGTCCTATTGTCCTTCATGAAAATACAGTATACATTGACTTTTAGGTCACATTGTTATTAATAATCTACTTACTAACTCTCAAACATCTGGCAGAAATTAGTCATTCAGCTGTGATTCTGCCCTCTAGCCAGCTCCCACCCCTGTCCCCCTCCATCTCCTCACAGGGGAGTCTCTGCTTTGCCTCCACATGAGGACACTCCGGCCAGGACTTCCACACAAAGTCCTCACCCCAGGACTGTCCGGCCACTGCTCGGAACAGAAGAAAGCGTTCTAGGTACAAGAGGCCCACAGTGGCTCTAGAGGAGAAACGGACAAACTTAGGAACTGGCTCTAATCCCTGTGGTCAGAATGTCTGGACTTCAGGCCAGCTTATGAGGGTGCGCTGTCCCTTAGGCCTGCGGATCCTCCTCATGTGAGGGGGGGCCTGGAGCACCAGGCTCACGAATCATAAACAGGACGCATGTGTCTCCCTTGCCCTGGTTGAAGAGCCATTCCCACAGTGAGAACAAAAGTATTCAATGGCTCTTCTTGGAGGGTCTGCTCAGAGTTTAAAAAGAAAAGAAGAAAGGAAAAAAAGAAGAAAGAAACAGGAGAATTGCAGTGGGGTGAAAGAATTTTTTAAGGTACTGTTTTGGAGCAGAATTAAATAACTAGAAATAACTAACTCTAGAATACATAACTCTTGAAAACAAATGAACATGTGTGATTATGAAAGAATCTAGACCAATAAGAATTTATTCTGGGCATGAAAAGATATGAGGACACAGTATTATATACAGATGAGTTAACTTGGTCCATATAAAGGACTCAGTTCAACTTAAAGTGGCCATCTACGAGATTAATAAAACAGCAATCTGATGTGTAAAAAATGACCAACATAGCAAATGACTCTAGAAAGGGAACACAATACTTTGTGTTTTTCCACTGCACACAAAACAAAACTGGTCTCCTTCCGAGGCCCTACAAGAGCTACATGATCTGGTACTCATGGAATGTTTCCTTCCCTGCTGCTGCTGTGTCCTTAGATGCCAGGTGCCCTGTCTTTCTGCCTTCCCTAGAATGTGACACAGAAGAGCATTCCAACTCTCAGCACATTTGCACGTGGTGTTTCTTTTGCTTCAAAACTCTTTAAGATTTTCCATGTGGTCAATTTCTCCTTTTGTCTTTAAACTCTGATCTGAGATTATTTCCTTTAAAGTCCAGTATTATTTTTGACATGTAGTTTATCACATTTTGTAATATTAATTTGAATCTGTTTACTTCTCAATGTAGAGTCTTACCAAGTTTATGGCAGAGTCTACATCTGAATTTCTAGCACTAATATTCTACTAATAGACAACACTTAGAGATCATAATGCTTTTAAGTGGTGTCTACTGTACCTCCATTTTTATTTTCCAGCTGCAGATATTTGCTATCACCAACATGTTTATTTAAAACACTTGCAAATTAGCACCCCTCTAGAGAACAAAAGGAAAAATATTAGTGAATTCACTTGTGATCAAAATAAAACTTGATGGCCAGGCGTGGTGGCTCACACCTGTAATCCCAGCACTCAGGAGGCAGAAGCAGAAGCATTACTGAGTTCAGGGCTTGCCTGGGCTACATGAGTGCAGGTCTAGCCTGAGCTATTAAAAAAATTAAATAAATAAATTAAATAAATAAAATTTGATATTCTGAAAATGTTTTTATCATATGAATGTCTACACCCTACTAGAATAATAAAGTAAGTTTAAGATCATGCATTTAACCTTGTTTAGTTAAACATAGTTTTTCTTTTCATTTTTTAAAATTTTGATAATAATTTGGAGCTTTTTAATGAGAAATAAGGCCTCATATTGCAAATAAAATCTGAGAGTGAATCTGATTTGCTGGGTTATGTTAGGGGTTACAAATTGAGAAATAATTCAGCCATGCTTAAAAAGTGATAAATGTTTCAAGTAATAAAGCATCAGAGAGCACTATCATGTGAACAGAACAGTGTTGTTATATAAAGCTAGATTACATAGCACATATTACCCTGTGTGGTATTTGGTATTCAATGAAACATTGTGAGATGGTGTATGAGAGTATTTGAAAATACACACACACACACACACACACACAAGTGGCTTCCTCCTGTAATAAGGGAAGAATGCTTTAAATACCAAGTAGTTTATTTAGGTATAGAAAAGATCTCAATTACTTTATACCCCCCAAAAAGCTTATTTCTTCATTTCTTAACTGGAGTAAAACAAATGTAACATTACAATACAAAACAAATATTTTAGGTGTCTAAACAAGATTATATCATAATGGCCATTTCCATAATATAACAAGTGTGATTCTAAAGCTCTCTGGGAAAGAGGAATACTGTAGTAATCTACTAATGATATAATTAATATCACACAGAAAAAAAGAACATTTTATGTCAATTTCCTGAATAGTGTTACCATTATCAATGCATGGTAAAACACTGAAACAATATCAATTTATTCAGATGCAGGGTAGAGAAAAATTGTTTTTTTGGAGACAGGGTCTCGCTTTGTAGTTCAGGCTGGCCCTGAGCTCATTATGGTGCCCAGGCAAGCCGCCGCGAACTCAGCAATCCTTCTGTCTCTGCCTCCCGAACTCAGGACCTTGCGCTTGTGAGGCAGGTGCCAGAACCACTGAGCTAACCCTCTGGCCCGAGAAATAATTTTTCTGATTCTTTATTAGCATATTATATATACACGTCATGATTACACTCAATATTGAGAATTTGTACCAGTATATGACATAGCTTAATTCTCATTTTTCCCTTCCCCTACCCAACCTACAAGCCCCTGCCCCTATATGCAAAAGCTTTGTTTTCTTTTTCCATCAATTTTTTTCTTTCCCCTCATTACTTACCCCTAAATCCCATTTCCCTCTGAATATTTACTATTTCACAATATCTACCATGCATTCTATAGCTCATTTACATCTTCAGTTTCTCATATCAGAGAAAAAAATATATTTACACATTGATGACCTATTTATTTCACTTATGAGTATGTCCTGAAGGTACGTCCATTTGAGTATAAATGACTCAATCTCATCATTCTTTATGGCAGAGTAATACTCCGTTTTATATTTTAAAAAACCCACTTCTTTATCCAGTCTAGAGTTGATGGGCATTTGGGTCATTTGCAAGATTGAGCCATCACAAACTGAGCTGCTATAAACATGGATGCACATGTGTTGCTATGATATGAATCTTGTAATTCTTTCATGTATATCCCCAGCAGGGAAATAGCAGGGTCAAATGGGACCTCTAATCCTAGTTTTCTGTGGAATCTCCACACTGATCTCCATAGTGGTAGTACCAGTTGGCATTCCCAACAACAGTGGAGAAGGGTTCCTTTTTCTCTGCAGCTTTTCTTCATATACTTCTTACTTGCTTTTACATCTTCTTCTGAGATGTGTCTGTTCATTTCAGATACCCATTTTTTAATTGGGTCTTTAAATTTTGGGGGTGGCTGATTTTTGAAGGTCTTTATATATTCTAGATAGTAGCCCTTTATCTGAAGAACAGCTGGTAAAGATTTTTTCTCATATTGTTGGTTGTCTTTTTACTCTGCCAGTAGTTTCTTTTGCTGTGCAGAAGCTTTTTGATAACATGAGATCCCATTTGTTGATTTCTTCTGCTTGTTCTCATGCTATGGAGGTTTTGATAAAGTCTTTCCCTATGCCAAAACCCTACAGAAAATTGGAATAGATGGACTTTTATCTCAACCTAATAAAAGCTATTTATGAGAAGCCAACAGTCCACATCATCCTAAATGGTCAAAAACTGAACCCTTTCATGCTAAGATCAGGAACAAGACAAGGATGTCCACTGTCACTACTCCTGTTAAATACAGTGCTAAAAACAGCCACAGAAATCAGACAAGAGAAAGAAATGAAAGGAATAAAGATAGGAAAGGAAGAAGTTAAACTGTCATTATTTGTTGATTACATGATAATCTATCTAGAAGATCCTAAAAACTCCACCAAACAACTGCTAGACTTAATCACAAATTTAGTAGCATAGCTGGATAAAAGGTCAATGCTCAAAAATCAGTAGCAATTTTATTCATAAACAACAAACTCATTGAGAGAGAAATTGGGGAGTCAGTTATTTTCACAATAGCATGCAAAAATGAAATATCTAGCGATCAATCTAAGAAAGGAGATGAAAGGTCTCTACTCCAAAAACTACAACATTCTGAAAAAGGATTGAAGAGGATATCAGAAAATAGAAAGACATCCCTTGTTCATGGGAAGGAAGAACCAACATCATCAAAATGGTTATATTCCCACAAGTAGTATATAGATTCAATACAATCCTGATTTAAATCCCTACAGCATATTTCACAGTCCAAAAATTCATCTAGAGACCTAGAATAGCGAAAGCAATTCTAGAAAACAAGGACATGGCAGGGGTATCACTATCCCCAATTTCAAACTATACTACAAAGCCACTGTGATAAAAAATGGTACATTATTGAAACAGACCGGAGGAACAGTGGAACAGATTAGAAGATCCAGAAACAACTCCTGATACACTAGGCCACCTCATCTTTGACAAAGGAGCCAAACATCCTCAATGGAGAAAAGACAGCCTCTCTAACAAGCGGTGCTCTAAAAACTGGGCTTTGACCTGCCAAAGACTGAAGGTAGGTCCATTTCTTTCACAGTGTACTAAACTAAAATCAAAGTGGATTAGGGACCTAAATATTAAAACAGTAATGCAAAACAGGTTAGGGAGTACTCTTAGGAATTTTATAAAATACATAAATGATAAAAGGCTAACTTCAGGAGAAGATCTGTTTATGTTTCAGCCACCAAAACTGAGGACTATCTCTGGAAGCTAATCTGGTTTTTGGGGCTTTCTTTGCATTTATTCTTTTTTTTTTTTCAATTGAATTTTTTATTGGTTACATTTTATGTACAGCTCACAATCACATTCAACATTGGGGAATTTGTACCAGTATATGACACAAGTTAATTCTCATTTTTATTCATATCTCTACCTACCCTATGACACCCCCATATACATGTGCTTTCTGTTTACAAATCATATTCTTTCCCCTTATTACTTTCCCCTACCACATTCCCTTTGAATATTTCCTATTTTACAAAATATATCATACACTCTAGAACTCATTTACATCTATAGGTTCTCATACCAGAGAAAAGGTACAGTATTTACATGTCTGTGACCTATTTATTTCACTTGTTAGTGTGTTGTCAAGTTGTGTCCATTTGCACATAAATGACTCAAACTTGTCATTCGTTAGGGCAGAGTAATACTTCATTTTATAAAAAAAACAACTTCTTCTTAATCCAGTCTCCAGGTGAAGGGCATCTGGGTTGTTTACAAGATTGGGCTATCACAAATTGAGCTGCTATGAACATGGGTGCACATATGTCTTTACAATATGATTCTTTTAATTCTTTTTTTTTTTTTTTTGAGACAGGGTCTCACTTTTTAGTTCAGGCTGGCCCTGAGCTCACTATGTAGCCCAGGTAAGCCTGGAACTCAGAGGCCTGAGCCACCAGGCCCGGCACTTGTGGTATGTGGTATTGATTGCTGGTGGGTGTGAGTCACCACGCCCAGCATTGTATGTGGTTACTGGGGATCGAACTCAGGGTCTTGCGCTTGCTAGGTAGGTGCTGGAACCACTGAGCTAAATCACCGGCCTGATTCTTTTAATTCTTTTGAATATATTGCTAGCAGGGAAATAGCAAGGTCAAATGGGACCTCTAATCCTAGTTTTCTGTGGAATCTCCACACAGATCTCCACAATGGTTGCACAAGTCTACAGTGCCACCAACAGTGGAGAAAGGTTCCTTTCTCCCTGCAGCCTCACCAGCATTTATTGCTGGTTAATTTCATGATAGCAGCCATTCTTTGTTGAGTGAGATGAAATCTCAGTGTTGTTTTCATCTGCATTTCTCAAATGACCAGTGACGTTGAGCATTTCTTCATATGCTTCTTGGCTGCTTTGACTTCTGCCTCTGAGAAGTGTCTGTTCATTTCCGATGCTCATTTTTGAATTGGGTCTTTAAACCTGGGGGAACTGATTTTTTTAAATTCTTTATATACTCTAGATAGTAGCCCTTTGTCTGAGAAACAGCTAGTAAAGATTTTTTCACGTGTTGTTGGTTGTCTTTTAGCTGTACCAGTGGTTTCTTATGCTGTGCAGAAGCTTTTCGGTAGGATGAGATCCCATTTGTTGATTCTCTGTGCTAGTTCTTACCTTTGCACTTATTCTTGAAAAGAGAAACATTAGAAGCCCTGCTTCTTTTAAAACCAAATATAGGAGGATGTACTTAATTTGCTTTCTAGTAAGATGTTTAATGCTACTTACTTTGAGATCCTACCGCTTACTTCTTAATCTCTGGGTATTAGAACTTCTTGGCATTTACAATTATAGCAATTTAGCTACCTGATCCATGTGGTATTAATGGCTAAAGTGATTAACTCTCCTTAGTGAGAACGTATTACAGGCAAACATTTAGGAGATTCTCCTGAGTTTCAAGCAGAGGACATGCAAATATTTAAGTAATTTTTATCCAATTCTCAAGCTGCCAATAATGTATATTTTTCCTCTATGCTGGAAATAAGTGTTTTAAAAGAGATGAAGTATTTTGCTACTGGCCAAACAAACGGCTGATTTTCTTTGCCTGTTCCTGAGGCTCACTAGAAAGGAGAATTTTTCCATTGTAAATAGTAGTTAAAGTTATCTGACACCAGACATACAATTATTCACTCTGTCATTAACAGAAGAGTTGTTAGGATTTCCTATACAAAGCGAGTTCTTAGACAAATAAAAGATTATAAAAATCTTTGTAGTGATTAAAAATAGATTACCTACCAATCACACACATATCACTTAATATACTTAATAATTCCAGTGTCATTGCTCTTAAACTAGATATGAATATATATGTGTATACATACACATTAAATTATAGTTTACATGTCATTATATAGATGAATAAATTATAAACAACTGAATAATTTTAAAAGAATAAAATGAGGTAATGAAATATTTAAATATGTATAAATACACGTAACACATAAATGCACATATTTTAATGCCACCAAATTAAGAGTAACAAATGAAAGGACAACTCATCTATAACTTTGGCCAATATACCAAATATTAAACAGCGTCCATTACTTGAGTTTTGTATCTCATGCTCCTATTGAATGACAGCCAAAGTAAGCATTTCTGTATAAGTGAGCACCACACATATGATACCTTTTCATGGACTTTCTGGCCAGGCTCCATCCCCTCGAGATGCTCAGACTCTGTGGATCCCTCACTGGATACCATTTTTCTCTGTATATGAACATTTTGTTCACGCAAGGCAATGATCTGCAAAATAAAAGTATTGGCCCTTTAAAACTTAAATAAGGAAACAATTGAACATGGTTGCTAATTCATTAATGCTAATAAGTGATCAGAAAGTAAACATGAAGTTTTCATTTCAAAAATACATTTTAAAAACTTAAAGTCAATATTTTGAATAATACTATTAAGAATTCATAACACCGCTCCTTAAAAAAAAGGGTAAAGCACTGGGAATTTACTTAGGTGGCATTTTCTGATTGGAAAATCTATTTGGAAATATGCCCAAAGCAATGATCTCAGTTATTTGATGTTAAGTCAAAAATCAGTTTTAAAATTATAAAATATTATAAAATTATTACTGTCTGTATTATAAAATATCCAAGAGAAGTAAACAAAACATCAAACCCTAAAGACTTATTACTACGTAGTGACAACACAGCTGCAGTTTTAGAACAATACATAAACTGAACCTTTAAATAACTTTATAACAATATCATGACCATGTAAATTACATTTATAATAAATTACATTTCAATAATAAATTACATTTATTTCAGTATTTCAGTGTCAATTAATCTAGCATTTCTCATCCAAATGAATAAATTCAGAAAGCAATTAATTCCTATAAAACTTCAGCTCAACTTTGGGCATGATTGTTTTAATTAAGGAAAAGGTTGCAAGTACTGATTAATAATATACAGTTTGCTCTTAGAAAATAGTATTTGGCCCTTTTCAAAATGGTGGTGTAAAATATATTTATTTTTATATACACAATTTTTAAAGTATTTTGGATTATATTAATATTTTAACTTATTTTATGGCAAGTTTTACTATACTATCAGTCCAGGTATTAGTTAGCATTAGATTTAGAGGAAGTGAATTTGTTTTATTTAGGATGCAATAAACACTGAATCAAATGAAATGTATACAAAATTTAAAAGGGTGAGTCTAGTGTATGAAAAAGATCAAAAATCATTAAATAATCAAAATACACACGAAGGGGGTAGGCATTTGTCATGCTCTTTCAGTGTTTTAGTGCCTCATCTATGAAGCTGTGTCTAGGAGACCAGGTGATCCTGCATTTGGCCTCTGGCCTTTGAACATGTGTCATATCATTTCATAAGGGCAGATCAATTCACAGCAAAGGACACATAAATATTTTCCTTTTTCCCTTAGTACTGGCATCACTGAATAACCAGTTCTTGCACTCTCAGCCTTGCATATCTATGACATATTATATTATTGTAATGTACTATATCTTGTTACTGCTTAGCTTTAAAAAAAAATTACACTTCCCAACTGATTTGGTGTAAGTTTAAACTTCTTACAAGTTCTAAAATATCCTACACAATCCTTTTGATTTGGTCACAGAAGCTTCCTATTCATTACTGAAATGTATCCAGATCCATTTTACCCTGAAATTAGGAATGTAACTTTACCTTTTATTCAGCTATTGCAGCAGGCAGCTGTGTCCTAGCTTTCAAAACTCAGCTGAAATACCTCTCTTCAGAGAGCCACAAACATTTTCATCAAACACTTCTAACGATATAACTGTTTATTTTAGTTTTGGTGTGATTTACTAAAATTGAATATTATACTCTATTTTCTTACTTTATTTATTGAGATGGCAAAAGCTCTAATAATATCTCATGGGTAAATATTTTTTGAAAGAATACTTTATTGAGAGTAACATTTTCATATGAAGCAGCACATCACTTTATGTGCAGGGTATGCAATATAAATCTGTTGAACTAAATAATGAATGGATAGAAAAAAACAAAGAATGTAAACACAGTTAATTCAGGACTAACTGAAGACAAAGATTTGGACTACAGGGGGAACTCCAGAGATATTACTTTCACATCATTTAACAAAGCAATGTGTTGAATGACAGGAAGAATGGAAGAGCTCATAGAAAATCACTTTCACATGACATCATCAACATGTTGCATTTTGTATAATGTAATGTTGCCATTGATAGATAATGGAGTTTTAGTATGCATTTTTAGAAGGTAAAGTAGTGTCTGCTCCCATTCCACTTAAACAACACCCAGGGCTTCATTGATAAGCTAAGACAAAATTACCAGGACATTGAAATGTTTCCATGCATTTTCTTCTACTACTTAATCTATTTAGCAGTAATGCAAGACAATTTGGAAAAACTATCCAAATATCAAATTTTACTCCCAGCTTACAGATTAACTTTCATTTGTGTGAATGAATTTTAAATACATTCCAAAATAACACAGACTATCTGTAAAGACTTACTGAATGAATCACTGAAAGGATGAATTAATGCTCTTTAAAGAAAATATTAAAATACAAAACTCATTAACACATTTCACAAAAATGATTGTACTCTTATTTTTAAAAAATTATGAATTTCACATTTTTCATAAAGTATGTACATAACAAATTAATTCCAGGAAAGATTTTTTTCTTTTCTTTTTTGAGACAGGGTCTCGCTTTGCTGTTCAGGCTGGCTCTGAGCTCACTATGTAGCCCAGGCAAGCCTCGAACTCAGCGATCCTCCTGTCTCTGCCTCCTGAGTGCTGGGATTACAGGTGTGAGCCACCACACCCGGCTCCAGGAAAGATTTTTAACTACAAGTATGCAAAATATTTTTTAAAATCAAGTGAAAAAAAAACTAGGAACTTGAAACAGCAGGATAATGTACAATTGTGTTTATTACTCTCTCTATATATATGTTACACATAAGAGCACTAGAAACCTGTACTTCAAGCCATTGTGGAAATTTTTAAAGCTTCCTCACCCACCAAATTCCCAAAATTCCAGGACCTTGTGAACAGAGCCCATCACCTTTGTCCATGTGCTGCCACACCCCAGGGGTGTACCAGTGGAGGCATGGCCTGCTCCAGCTGGATTTCTTGATGCCCCAAGAAGACCTGGACTCATGCAGAAAGCCTCCAGGAATGGGTCTACCACAGAGACTTCCCATTAGGGCAATCCCGAGTAGAGTCATTAGGTTAGGGAGGCACATGATTCCCCCAAGTTGAAAACCAACAGGAGTTCACTCCTTACAACTCATGAGAGCTGTGGCAGGGCTGTATTCAGCAGAGACATGAGTTTGGATCTGCCTGGAACTTTGATGAACCAACTTCTATCAGTAAGTTTTCAGAAGGCAGGACTGGTATCAGAGATTATTCTCTGGCCTTAAGATTTAATGTTGCTTTAGCTGTTGGCTTTTGGACTTAACTGGGATCTGTGACTCCTTTGTTCTTTCCTATTTGTCCTGTGAAATGTGAATGTCTGGCCTATGCCTGCAGCGCTGTTGTATTTTAGAAACAAAAACACTTGTTTGATTTCACAGATGCACAGATGGAGGGAGAATTTGCTTCAGAATGAATCAGACATTCGAGTATTATTCACATATGATTTATGTGATATTTATATGGGACTTCCAACTTAGACTCTGAAGTTCATGCAACACATTAGGAAATAAATGTTCTTTGCATGAATTGTAAGAGGGCTTGATGGAATATTATAGTTTAAATGGATGTGTCCCTTCCCAAACTCTGATGTGGGAACCTAAGAGCCAATATGATAGTCTTAAGAGATAAGGATTTTAGGAGGCAATTAATTCATAAGAATGCAGTCCTTGTTAATAGCATTAGTATTTTTACAAAAGAGTTCAAAAGAACTACCAAGGCTAATTTTTCTTTGTTCCTTTCGATGGCATTTAAGGTGACATCTTGGAAACACCCTGAGCTCTAGCTAGACACTGAACCAACAAGCACCTTACCCACGGACTCTCCTGGATCCAGAAATGAAGTCTGCTGTTTATAAGTTATCTAGTTTCAGATATTTTGATACAGAAACACAAGTGGACTAAGACAAGAACCCAGTAAGAATGAAATGAAAGTTAATTCCATAAAAACAAACTTTCTACTCTTGTTTTTTTTTTAGACAGGGTCTCACTTTGTAGTTCAGGCTGGCTCTGAGCTCACTATGTAGCCTAGGCAAGCTTCGAACTCAGCAATCCTCCTGTCTCTGCCTCCCAAGTGCTGGGATTACAGGCATGAGCCACCATGCCCGGCACTGTGGTATGTGGTATTGATTGCTGGTGGGCGTGAGTCTCCATGCGCAGCATTGTATGTGGTTTCCGGGGATCGTACCCAGGACCTTGCACTTGCAAGGCAGGTGCCGGAACCACTGAGATAACCCTCCAGCCCCAAACTTTCTACTCTTTACAATTACTCACAAAGCTTTGTATTTAGGCTACATTTAGAAGCATTTCTATCACAAGTACTGATACCCTCCAACCCTGAAGTTCCTTGTACCTCATTTTGACTGGTCTACTCCATGGACAGATTCACAAACAAAAAGATTTTTCCACACATGTTTAATGCCTTCTGTGGTTTGATAATGTGCTAAAACACTTGACAAGAGAAACTTTGTATTTAAAGTTATCAGCATCTCTAGTCAGGTGTTTTTTGACATTTGATTTTAGAAACTCAAAATTCATTCAAGTTTTTTTGGTAATAACATCTTATACATTATTTTGGGGAGATTTTCCTTTACTGTTTTAATACCAGTGGGATTATCAATCAAGCAATCAAGCATTTTTGGAAGATGGGTGGGCACTTGATTCAAGCTCTCCACATTAGGATATCCCCTTGGTTGTTAATGGTTGAGCTATGTAAGTGATGTTGTTAGAATTGTAAGATGCTATTTATCATTGTTTCTTTTCATGGAGAAAATAGATATGAGAAAGATGGATTTCTGATTATTCTTATTCTAGCCATTCTAAAAAATTTATTTTTGGCATGTTAGTAATATAAAAGCAATACTTCTCTTCTATACTCATACTAGATTGGACCAGCTTTCCACTACATGGAATAAAATGTGTCCTTACAAATGCGATAGGCTATACAGAAGACAATGCAGAACATGAAAGAGTTAAGTGAAAAATTTCAAGAATGAAAAAGATTTACAAGGAAAGCAAGAGCAAAACCTTTTTTATTTGCATTTATTTATTTTTTGGTTCAACATTTTAGTGGTATGTGTTTGCATGTGTAGTGATTGCATTTACCACCGGGCGTTTATATCCATGCATTGATGTATCTATGATCTGTGTTTCTATGTATCTGTACCCATAACTTCATCACATCTTCATAACTTTCCATGCTTTCCCTTTCTTTTGCCTCCCTCCCTCTATTTCTTTGTCTTCTTTCCTCATGCAAAAGTTCTGTCTCCCTCTTTCATAATATTTGTCTTCTGTTTTGTTCTTTTATTTACACCTTGGGTTTTTCACATAAGATAAACCATGATATTTAAGCTGTTCTCATTTATTTCACTGAACAGTCTCAAGTTAGAGATTACAGGTTATTTGTGTCTGTAATTCTTGTGTGCCCAGTGCTACAAGTTATTTTGGGAAAATATATTAGAAGATGAGGGAGGAATCACAAAACTATCAAAACTAAAGGGTTTTACCAAATGTTCTTGTGTATCTTCGTGGCTTATCACTTTAGCCTCATCCTTATTTGTATTTCTTTTTTTTAAATCAAGTTTTGGCATATTGACTTATTATTTCTAGGTGATACAAAATGCATTCTATTTCCTATCCAGTCTTCCTCATTTCGTTCTTGTTGCTGTTTCCATCAGTCCACGTTTGGCTCTCATAGGTCTCTGAAAACCTTGGGTTGCACAGGATAGAATCCTGGGGGTCTTGGTAGCTAGTCTATCTCTAATTTGTCCTTCATTTCTTTTTCTACTGGGCTGAATTTATCATGTCTTCTGATAAGAGTTTTTGAACACCAATGTTATACCAGCATTAGGGAAATACATTGAAGGGGAAAAAGGAGACATTCTTGCTCTAAGTGAGATTTCATTCTTGTTGAGGGAGACTAATTTAAAACAAGTGAATAGAGAACAATTTTAAATGGTGATAATTGCCAAAGGGAATTTAAAGACAACGAATGGAGAAGTGAGCCATAATTGGTGAGTATAGACAAGCAGTCAAGAGGGAATAACTAAATGTTGGTATTGCTAAGAGGAATTTACCAGGCAAAAGATGGAAAAAACAGAAATAATCATTGAAAACAAATATTTAAGACCATGAAAACGATTCTGTGAGATCAAATAAAGCAAATTTTCTTCCCTAAAAAAGAATTAAAGCATTAGTGAACACCGATGCTTTGAAACTTGAGATGAGATTTGAAAAAAATATTTTTATATTCTTGAATTTTAGAATTTCTCAAAGTTTTAAGATATATTAGTTCATTTACCCAGTGAATATTTATTGGTCAGCGTTCTAAGTAACAGATGCTGTTTGGAATTTATAATATGGAAGAAACTATGCTAAATACATTATATAAAGTTATTTGTTTATACCAACTTTTCATTTATATAATGTTTTCATGTTTTTTTGAAAACACATCCTAAGACAAACTGTTTTTCTGGGAGGTGCTTAAGGCAGGATAAAACTGTTAATATGTTTGACAGGGTAAAGGTACATTCTGCTGCTGCTATATGGTCTTGTATAATGTACCTAGCCTTGAGCTCATGTGCTTCTATAAAAATTGGGAAATAATGCTGGGCATGGTGGCTCACACCTGTAGTCCCAACACTCGGGACACAGAGGCAGGAGGATTGCTGAGTTCCAGGCTTGCCTGGGCTGCATAGTGAGCTCAGGGCCAGCCTGAACTACATAGCGAGACCCTGTCTCAAAAAAAAAAGTTGGGAAATAATATAATGTGTTTATATTGAATATGTACATTAAAACACATTATGCAATAATACCTATAGTAGTGAGTAACTGGCTTTTCAATTTTATCTTCCTAGTCCTATTTTGTGTTCCAAATTACTGAAGGGCTTACAGTGACATATTTACCCTTGTGGCTGAAAACTGTTAAATTCACATGGCTTGTCTGTCCTTCTCTGCGACTATGTAGGGATGGACCTGTGGGATGGATTTTGGGGTGAGCCCCTCTCAGGGGGCTCCATGATATAATTCTTTAGCCCATAGCTCGTCTCATAAAACTATCACCTATTGCAATTAGATGTTAGTTACTGTGCCTCACAATATTAAGATTTGCTCCAAGTGGATTGCAGCTTAGGCAGTACAGGCCACACACACCGAAGCACCGTGGGTTTATGTGTTTTAGATTCAGAAAGGATTTGCATAAGATGGGAAACTGAAACTGTATGAGTATTTAAGAATTAAATTCTTCCATTAAAATAGTTTTTTTCAAGTGAAACAGTGAAATTAATTAATCTTCACTTGCTTTCTCCTTTCTTATACAGAGAATTTTCAATTCAGATAAGGAACGGAAGACAAGTAGGAATTAAAAGGTCAGAAATTAAATTTCTCATTAAATACCACTAACAGTAGTTATTGCCTCCATATGTGGAGTATATTTGTCTTTTATGATGTAAAGAAACTTATGTGGATTATCTTTTTTTGGTCACTGCAGTAATTTTGTGTGCACAGGGTGATATTTTCATTTTACTAATGGAGAAACTAGTTCAAGAGGGAATAAATGGTATTCTTGAATGCATACAGACAACAGTAACAGGTCTCTAGTACAGATTTAATACCTGCAAGACTGACGCCTTTTCTGTATATTTTTATGTCTCTTGCTAATTAAAGGAATGATTCACTGCATAAACAATATAGATATTTATCTAGGTCACAACTAGACCTCTGTGATCTGGTAGTAGGAGAATTTACCTGCCTTGTTTTGGCAACAGAGACGTCCTCACAAACAGATGTCCTCAGCTACTGCTATGGAAATCATGCTCTTTACACTATTTATAATTTTTATTTGTCATTCCTTTGTGACACATGTATTTAAAATTATCTTGAAAATTTTGCATATACTTTTAAAAATAAAACCCCAGTGTTCATTCTATAGAAAGACTTGTTCTGTTTTAAAAATTCATGTTTGCTTTCAACCACTTCACGAGTTCTGAACAGTATCCACATCTAATTAACAAAGATTCTTCTCATTTATTTTTATCTCAAATTCAATTAACAATTCCGAGAGTGAGACTTACAGACATCTCACCATATCAACGCATAATTTGCTTGCACATAGATACTCATTCTAATTGTAGCTGAATTCCATGCATGGATCACACTGAGGGTGCAATCCATAAAAACAAAACTAAAAAAAGAAACCACTGAACACTAGATGTACAGTCTACCTTTGAGCAACTCTTCAACAATCACAACTTGGATTTGTGTTGTTTTATGATATTTGGGAAATAAAAAACACCGAGATATTTATTCAGTCAGAATTAAGGACCTCAGGCCAGGAACAATTTCACTTTCTCTGACTGTGAAAATAAGATTTATAAGTGTCACTTAAGTAAATTAAAGCCACTGTAGCTGGGCATGATGGTGCATGCCTCTGATCTACTTGGGAGGGAGTGGTAGGAGGACTGCCAGGGGTTCCGGGCCAGGCTGCACTCCATAGCGAGTTCAAGGACAGCCTGGACATTATAGTGAGACCTTGTCTCAGAAAAACTAAACAAAAATGAACAACAACAAAAAAAGAGAAACGAGAGTAAAACAACTTCACATACTATGTTCAGTTTGTTCAACTTTCATGGAACATTTATTTTAACTGTTTTTCACGGAACAATTCTAAAAACTTTAAAACACAAATACCCTATTGAATTGTTTTGAAATGAGAAACAAGTACATACTGTGAAAAACATGTCTGGTCAAAAACATGTTTCATCAACGATTGACTGAATGAATCCATTTTTCCTAATGAATGACCAAACAGGTTGAAAGTAGGAGGAACAGGTTTACTCCATGGCTGCTTAGTATTTTGCCACCTATGCTACCTTTCCTCAGTCATCAAATACTTACTCAATGGAAACATTCTGTGTTTTTACCTTCTTTATTATCAACCTCTGATGCCAATTTCTGTATAGGTGAATTGTCTAAGTGTAGAAGTTACAATTAATTTCCAGTAAGTTTCTGGGGACTCTCTGAGAGGGAAACACACAATCAGATCACATGAATATGTCTGTCCGAATTGTCCATCTGAACTGATTGTATTTGCATTAAACAACACAAGGATAACTTTGTCTGGCCATGAAATCTAAGCTCTATTTTTTAATATTGAAAAAATCTTCTAAAAGTGCTAAAGATTTTTAAAAGCCATTCCTAAAATGAGAACTGCAGTGACAAATTGTAAAATGCTGTTATATTATAGAATGGTTGCAAGAATAATAACATTCCAAACATGGACTTACTTAAAACTTTAAAAGTATTTTTTCGGTAGCTGTTTATGATAGCTGCTTTTAATACTAATCATTTTGTAGATGGGCATGGGGGAGCATGCCCATAATTCCAGTGTTCTGGTGTGCTGATACAGAAGAATCACAAGTTCAAAACCAACCGGGACAACTTAGTGACTAGCAAGATGTTGTTTTAAGAATAAATATCTTTTAAAAGCACTAGAGTTATATCTCAGTGAGAAAGTCTTGGGTTTAATCCTCAGTGACAGCAACAATAGAAAAATTCACTTATAATAGCTACATTTACTATAGGTATAGATGAATATTACAAATCAGAATTTGAACTCTACAAACTGTCTCTATTTTATTCAAGTAATCCCTTTCAGTCATTACATTTTATGTTCCTCAGTACTCTTTTTGTTCACCTATTTATATCATTCTAATAATTCTTTAATATTAAAAAAGAATAAAGTCAAGCATTGAAATTTCATGAGAAGAGTAACAAAAGGCTACAGAAAGTGCAAAGCAACTTAAATTGGTTGGGAGGATGGTGGTGATGGTTAAGGCACAGGACTCCTGCTACTACAGGGGAAAACTGAATGCTTTTCAGAAAATGGTAGTGAAACAAATTTTTAACACATATCACTTCAAGAAATTGAGTTTCATTTTAAAACATGAATAAGCAAAGAAATAAACGAGTGGTAGAGACTATTTAGTAAGGGAAATAAAAGACAATGGGAAGTGAAACACCAGGCATAGAAAAATCAGTCATTCAGCACTGAACTCCGAGAAAGTCGGTAGGAACAGCTGAAGGCTTGAACTTCATGAAGAAATATTCAAGAGAATCGCCCACGGTGACTCTGCTTATAATTCTCACATTCCTAAAGAAGACAACAGAAGTCTACTTCCAAAACAAACTTGGGCTATCATGAAAGGAGTAGAGTGTAGAATGCATTAAAAGCTCTGAGGATTACAACATACTTTTTGGTAAAAGATGGGCTTTTTAGTTATATACACCCCCTACTATCATTCTCACCTGTCTTCTTACTCTCCACAGGGAGAAGTAACAAAAGATGCAGATTTAACTTGGCTTTCAACTAAGGCCATAAAAGACATGTGACTAAAGTATTGAACCTTCTTCTCACCAATTAAAAAAAAGAAAAAACTGAAAAGACCAAATTATGTTGAAAGAAAAAAAATCAAATTAAATACTCCAATGGGTTCACTCATGGCTAGCTTGTTAAACAGGAAGTATATTTTGTGAAGAACAGTACTTGTCTTCAAGAGGATCACAAATGCTTATTTAAAAATGAAATGGATTAAGATAGGAACAAAGAATTCCTATTTTATTTTTTGCTTTTATGTGACTATGAGGCAATGCTGGCTACTAAATCGTAAAAGGTAAATTCACAATTGCAAATCATAGCTTTGTCTTCTGTTTATTCAAGTGTGGCCCATTTGGAGCTAGGAGTTTTTGGATGTTTTACAGTTCATGTTCTGTTTAATAACCCAGACTTAATATATTTCCATCAATGAATATTTATATCTTTTAAAAGTATCACATTGAGTATCTTTCTGATGATGGATTTATTGGTATCTGTTTCCTGTCAGTATCATGAGGTTTGAATTCCTGCCTCAAGGAGCAGTTAAAATGTAAGTACACACTTGCTCTTTTCCCCCAATGTGGGCAGAAGTGACAAAATTAGACTAGAACTAGTCATTTTAACTGTACTGTGGAAGAGGAAGACGGATTACGGAGAGAAAAGCATTTCAAAGTGCTTGAAAAGTACTTACGAAAATGTAAAAGACAGAAACAATATCCATTAGTCATCCTTGGATATAAAAAAGCAAGCCAAAGGAATTAAAAGGTTCTATTTAGTTCCTTCCTTAGAACAGAAAAGGGTACACTGAACCCATCAATCTGAACAACTGTTTTAAGTAATCTATTTTCTTGGGCTCTAAATAATTAATAGGTGTTACCTTCATTTGTCATGCATTTCTCTTTTATTTTATGTGATTTTTAAATGCATTCATAATACAAAATGTCAATAAGGGAAAGAAGCAGAACTTACATACTTTTATACCCTTCCTTTTTTTTTTAGTATATGTGCTGCCGAAGCGAGCACTATACCCTTACTTTTATGAGAAAAGCAAATGAAGTGTAAGGACAAAGAGTGATAAACTTGTCCCCCCAAAATTGCCACCTTGTCAGTCTCACCATGGGTCAAACATATCACAGCTCTGGATCTCTGCTCAGTAGTCTTTGAAAAGGCTCGAATAGTATTATGTCTAAAAGGTTAATAATGGAACTATCCACATCATTAATAACAATATCCCAAAGGATTCCTTGTGCCAAGCATAATTTTCAAGTTCTTCACATATTAAAAAATCTCATAACAAATTTATGAAATAACTTTTTTTTTTTTGAGACAGGGTCTCGCTCTGTAGTTCAGACTGTCCCTGATCTCACTGTGTATCCCAGTCAAACCTTGAATTTGCAGCAATCCTCCTACTTCTGCCTCCTGAGTGCTGGGATTACAGGCATGAGCCACCATGTCCAGCATTGTAGTATGTGGTACTGGGGACCGAACTTGGGACCTTGTGTTTGCCAGGTAGACACAGGAACCAAAGAGCTAAACCTCTGGTCCTGAGCTAACTTCTAAATTAATGTGGAGCTAAGTAAGGCAAAGAGGATAAAGAAACTGTCAACAGCGAAGAGCTACCAAGTAGAAGAACCTGTTAGGAAGAAAACAAATTAACCCAGGTGGGGATTACAGCTCCTGTTTGGAATGTGTTTGCATCTCTATTTTATTTTCATCCTTTCCGCAGAGCAGAATATATTTACTGCGTCCAAGTAGATGTCATACATAGACTAACTGGTTATACTTATCATCTGCCCACAGTAATCTCTCACTGCTCCTACCTTCCCACTTGTCGTGAAACATTTCTATTTATTTTGCTGCTTCTTATTTCTCTTTATGTCATATATGTAACCTAAAAATGATGCTTATGCTTTTGTGGTCAAAAATTTTAAATGATAATATTTTGTGATAAATCAACTATAAAAATTGTTTTAAGAGGGCCAGAGATTTAGCTCAGCGGTTCTGGTGCCTGCCTCACAAGTGCAAGGCCCTGAGTTGGATCCCGGTAACCACATACAATGCTGGGGGTGGTGACTCACACCCACCAGCAATCAATACCACATACCACAGCACCGGGCATGGTGGCTCACGCCTGTAATCCCAGCATTCAGGAGGCAGAGGCAGGAGGATTGCTGGGTTCGAGGCTTGCCTGGGCTACATAGTGAGCTCAGGGCCAGCCTGAACTACAAAGCAAGATCCTATCTCAAAAAAAAAATTGTTTTAAGAATTAAAAAATAAATTGTATTGTAACATAACCAGTACCTAAAATGTTTGTTGATTAGGGTTTACAGAAAATGTTTGCTAACACCTGATCTAGTGGCTCTTGTTCATCTTCTTAAAACAATGTTTTCTCAGTGACAGTGTATTAGCTTTATCACTGTTATTTATTAATAACAGGAGACATTAATAACATTGGATATTCATAAAATAACATTAATTTAAATTTTAAAAAGTTAAGTCCAATGTGGTGGGCTAGCACTCTGGGCAGCTGAGACAGGAGAATTGCAATTTTTTTTTTTTTTGAGACAGGGTCTCGCTTTGTAATTCAGGCTGGCTCTGAGCTCACTATGTAGTCCAGGCAAGCCTCGAACTCAGCAATCCTCCTGTCTCTGCCTCCCGAGTGCTGGGATTACAGGCGTGAGCCACCACGCCCGGCGAGAATTGCAATTCTTTGAGTCTGGCCTTGTCAAGAAAGGAAGAAAGGAAAAAGGGAAAAAAGGAATGAAGAAAGTAAGGAGGAAACAAAGAAGGAAGGAAGAAGGAGGGGCCCTAATTGGTTTGAAAGCTCCATGGGAAGGCCCTGGAATCATTGCACAGTACTGAAAAAATAATTAGAAAAGAATTTGACCTTGTCCAAAGTGAGGTCAGGCACTCAACCCTCCTTTAGGTGGTGATTTATATCACACCTAATAATCTTATTAGACAAGCATTGTTTCCTTTTTTTTTTTTTAAAACCATCATATTTTTCTTTCCTCATTGGGGTGGGGGAGTTAGGGCAGGTAGGGGAGGTGGAAAATGAGAATTAAGTTGTGTCATCTACTGGTACAAATTTTCAATGTGGAGTGTAAGTGTGATGTGTATATATAATGTACTAATAAAAAATAATCTGATCAGAATTTTTTTGTTAAGGATGAGGCTGGCCACACCTGACAGTTTTAGGTTGGAGTAAGTTTTACAAAGACCAATCACATGATTTAAGGGACTCTGGATCTCACCTTGGAGATGGGATTCAACACATGGTAACCAATAAATCAGTCATATTATGTAGGGAAACCTCAGCAAATAGTCTGGACATCAAAGCTGGAGTGAGGTTTTCTACTGGCAATCACTTCAGCATGGATTTTAGGAGAATAATGAACCTCATAGGAAGTCGTACTTGTGAATACAGTAGCTGTCAAAGTGTTCTGCGAGTCATGCTAGTCAATTATTGGGCCTTAGAGTGGCTCTGGGAACACCTTATGCTCACTGTTGGCACCGGCAGTGACCGGTCATCTTGTGGGGTGCTATACCCTTGGCTTTGTCAGTTTGTTCCAGCTCTGCTAAGAGCATGTGATGAATACAACAGTCCCTGATTTACTGGTTTAATTTAATGAGTTTCGGGCTCTATGATGGTACAAAAGCATTACAAATCCAGTTGAAATTGTACTTCAATTTTTTTACGTTTGATTTTTTTCCTATGACAGCAACATGTCATATGACTCTTTGAACCAGTGTAAAGCAAATCCCATCCCAGTCAGCCAAGCTAAACAACCACAGTACTATAATTAAATTATTTTGACACAGTATTTTCAGCCCAGAACTGGACGATTGAGGTGTGGCCCATCCTAAATCAAGGCGGGTCTGCACTAGACGACCCGGTACGGTGGAACAAGGCAGCTGAGAAGTCTTTCGTATGACTTTTACTTTTGATCATTATGTGACACTTGGTAAAACAGGCACATTTAGCTAAATGATGTACTATATACCTTATATTAACACCAATTTTATTTATTTATTTATTTATTTATTATTTATTTTTTGAGACAGGGTCTCACTTTGTAGTTCAGGCTGGCTCTGAGCTTACTATATAGCCCAGGCAAGGTTCGAACTCAGCAATCCTCCTATCTCTGCCTCCCGAGTGCTGGGATCCAATTTTATTTTTTAAAACATGCTCCTGAAACTTAAAATGACATGTAGAAATGCATCATACAGTATAATATCATGATGAATTCAAATAACTGGGAGAAGAATTGGTGACTAAGAGTCCGTTTCCTACGGGAAGAGGTTCCGCCATCAGGAGAAGTGCAGGCAGCAGAGCAGCTGCCATTATACACTCGAGCGCAGGTGCCCAGTCCAGACACCTGCAGACCATGAGCGCAATATGGCAATTCACAGAGCTCCTGTAAGCCTCAGTTTCCTAATTTTCAAGTTGCCGGTAATAATTTTATTTTTCCACAGGTTGTGAGGCTCCATATATATTTGTATCAGTGAAAATGTGTAGCACTTAGCACACAGAAGTCTCTCCCCAAACCGGAGTGCTGTTCCGCTTATCAGACACATGAAGAAGTGCCCTGGAGAGGCATACAGAGGCCAGGCATGGTGGCATATGTCTAATGCCAGCACTCTGGGAGGATAAGCTTAAAAGCCTGTAAGCTTGGGTTCAGCCTGAGCAATTTAGACCTTTAATAAAACTTTTATTTTAAGAAAAATGAATTTTTTTTAAAAAAAGGACTAGGAAAGTAGTTCAGTGCAAAGGTCTTAGATTCAATTCCCAGTACCAAACCTCCCCCCCCAAAAAAAAAACCCAAAAGCAAACAAAATATATGTAACACCACAGAATAATCCTATGAACAAAAAGGCACTTAAAAACTAATAAAAGGAGACTTAGTTCTGAGTCTAACATAAAGTACTATTATTTAGTTTAAACTGAGGTCAAAGTAGCAGGAGAAAAGCATTTTCATTTGCTCAAATAATAGTGAATAAACTAATATTTTTGAGACTAGTAACAACATAACTGCAATATATCAAGATTTGCAAAGTATTTCTCTGTATATTATGTCATCCAAGTATCCCTCTGAGCAACAGGAAAACCCAAAATATATTAATATTCCATTTCTGAGGTGAAAAAAAGAAGTGCAGAGAAGTTAAATAAATTGCCAGGTGTTACAGAATTAGAAAATGATAGACCTAGAATTTAAAATTGAATCTTCTGACTTCAGCATATTTTAAAGAAAAACTTTGTGCTTTTTCTTACTAAATTTCAGTATTGCATTTAAAGGTATTAAAAGATTGATAATTTTGTCCAAAATATTACCCTTGAAATCATATGAATACTCTTATAAACAAATGGACAAAACAAAATAGGTCAAGATGCTTATGATCAAATATTAATATCAAACAATCTTAAGAGAAGAAAAGTTCAATAATCTTATGTGTAAACAATAAAATGGCTTCTATACAGAAAGCAAAAATTGTATGATTTCATTAAAAATTCTAACAAAACAAAAGAGTGAAAAAATTTTCAGACTTCAAATGCCTCATACATAACAAGTAAGAATTTCAAAATTGGGGGCAGAGATTTAGCTCAGTGGTTCAAGTGTCTGCCTAGAAAGTGCAAGGTCCCTGGTTCGATCCCTGGTAACCACTTACAACAGTACAGGGTGTGGTGACTCACACCCATCAGCAATCAGTACCACACACCACAGTGGTGTGGTAGCTCAAGCCTGTCATCCCAGCACTCGGGAGGCAGAGGCAGGAGGATTGCTCAGTTCGAGGCTTGCCTGGGCTACAGAGTGAGCTCAATGCCAGCCTGAACTACAAGGCAAGACACTGTCTCAAAAAAAAAAAAAAAAGAATTTCAAAGTCTATTTTAAATTTGAAATAGTCAAAACAGTGAAAGCAGCAAA
Organism: Thryonomys swinderianus; assembly: GCA_004025085.1. Classification (NCBI taxonomy): domain Eukaryota; kingdom Metazoa; phylum Chordata; class Mammalia; order Rodentia; family Thryonomyidae; genus Thryonomys; species Thryonomys swinderianus. The sequence goes on along the minus strand of PVIC010000797.1, from coordinate 29,987 downwards.
TAATTTTTAGCTATCTTTTCTTTGCTGAATTGTAACATATGTTGTCATAAGACACTATGATTTTCTTTTATTTGGGAAAGAGTCTTTGTGCTGGCATGTATAATTATCAGCAACAAAGGAGACATCTTTCTATTGATGTTAATAACTTGAGAAATTGCCAGCTTCTACACTTATCCTTATGGAACAGTATGATAAAGGATAGTTTAGAGGTATATTGAGAATTCACAGGTCTTTTTGAATAACTAGTGGTTCTACAATGCTGGTAGTTCCTAGTTTACTAATAAAGGATGTTGATAATCATTATCAACTCCTGGGTGAAATAAAATTATTTGAGAAGTATAGAATTTTGTAAACAAAAGTGAGATGATCCTAGCAGGAAAAGTAAGTTTCCAATGAGGTTGTGGGTATTGAAAACCCTAGCCTCAGTATACTGTCTTCAAGGGATATAAATTCAGAGATTCCAAGATGGTGCGACTGTCTGCAAATGCTGTTTTCTTTGAACAAATACTATTTCCAATAATGAAACAAAACCCTTTTATTTGACTTGCTGATGGGATATTAATTCAAAGCTGGCATGGACTTTACCAATATGATTAATACTGTGCTAAATAAGCTAATCAGTTGAATTATGTGCTTTGCATAAGGGAAGATGAAAAGCCATTATAAGATGAATTAGTTTTACAAAGCAGCAATAGACATACAGATTCTTTCCTGCTCTTATCTCTCACAGATAAGAAAGCTATGAAATTTACAGTTCCAAAAGTTAATAATTTGAGAAATGGTCAACCAAAATAACCCATTTTCATTTATAGAATTCTGAAAATATAAGTCAAATTTTCCAGTAACCTCTTTGTATGTCTAGAGCTTTGTCTTAGTCATGGCAGTTTTAATTTGAAGAAAAAACAGATTCAAGTCATTTCATCAATCCTACAAATGAAGGATCCTGTAATTTCAGATGTATATTTCTATTAGTGCTTTCAAGATAAATTCCTTTATAAGTACTGCTCAACAAATTTAAGCCTTCTCAATTTTTATAGGTCTTTTCAATCTATTTAAGCTTCTTTTAAGCTCTTTAGGTACAGCTGGGCTATTCAGAGATTCCACATTTCTTAAATTTTTTGCCACTATGAAGATTTGCTTTTGAAATTTAGGGGTACTTTACCACTGAGCTACATTCTCAGACATTTATTATGGTATCATGTGATATGATTACATTATCATTACTATTATTATTATTATTATTTTGAGACAGGGTCTCGCTTTGTAGTTCAGGCTGGCTCTGAGCTCACTATGTAGCCCAGGCAAGCCTCGAATTCAGCAATCCTCCTGTCTCTGCCTCCCAAGGGCTGGGATTACAGGTGTGAGCCACCACGCCTGGCACTGTGGTATGTGGTGTTGATTGCCGATTGCTGGTGGGCGTGAGTCTCCACCCCCAGCATTGTATGTGGTTACTAGGGATTGAATTTAGGACCTTGTGCTTGTGAGGCAGGCGCTGGAACCTCTGAGCTGATCCTCTGGCCCTCATTACTATTATTTTGAGGCAAGATCTCCTTAGGTGGACCTTACACTCTGTAGTCGCTGGGGTTATAGGAGAGTGTCACTGGGCCCTACACTGCTTCAGAGTTTTAGGGAAACTTTAACCTTTGGATTTTTTTTTTCTTCCAGTTTCATATTTGTATCTTTTCTGCTAAAGGCTCCTTCAGTAAGTTCTCTAGCCCACTATGCGGCGTAAGGTTGAAGAAAAACTTAACACAGAGTTAAACAGAAAGTGTGAACTGTGGCAGCCAGTGCTCCTTTGGGAAAAGGCATGGGTCCATCTCATCCACTGAATTTTATTATTCATTAATTAGGGAAAAAGTGCAGTATGCATATAGATGTGCGTCCATTCAATTACCATGGAAACCAATGCAGGAAAGACTTAACGAGAAGAGTTTTAAAAAATCATCAAATTAGAAGCAAGATAGGCAAAATATATGGTTACAGTTAGATCATTTCCTTCAAGCTACGAAGGCACTAATTGTTGGTTTTGGATTTGGGAACGATTTACTTTGGTCTTAGCTTGGATGTGATCTTGTATCACCCTCGGCTTCACAGGCCATAACTCTGGCCTCGGGCCCAGCAATTAGCAGGGAAGTTATACTGTCATACTGACCTGTGTGCTACCAGGCCACTCCTGAGATGCTTCTGTAAATCACTGAGCTTCAGTCTAGACTTGCTTGAGCCAATGGAAGGATTAACTCTTTGCAGTCTGCATTACTTACAGCACACTTTGGCTATAATCAATATTGTGGGTTCTGGCATTTCCTTTTGTAACATTATTAATAAAATAACTTCATATACTTAAAGGATAATGAGGAGAGGATCAAGGTTCTTTTAATTGGTTAATATTCTAGAAAATTGACATTAATTGGCTGCAGTGACTTTTTAAGAATTCCATCAATCTATAAGACCACTGAAAACTTTTTTCTTAGTTTCACATAATAATTCATGTATTCTATCTTTTCTGGTTCATAGGTTCCTAAATATAAAAAGTAAGTCTATTCTCATCTCCCTTTGTAGCTGAGTCCTATTTTCTTGGGGAGTTCCCCTTTGGTAAAATCCCTTTGTCTGTCATCCTCTCCACTTCAAAAATCTTTCACCATTGGTTTCTTTCATACACTTTGCAGGGAAAAGAAGTCTACTGCTTGTGATTGGTCATGAAGTCGTACTTATCCTCCATTGTTGTGTCATTTATCAGATCAGGCCTATAATCCCAGCACTCAGGGAGGCTGAGGCAGGAAGACTGGAACTTCAAGTCTGACCTGGGCAATTTAGCAAGACCCCGCCACAAAATTTTAAAGAAAAATGAGATGGGGAGGGGAGGGGGGATCATTGTAAAGGCCTGTAAAACATACGTGCACATGCACATGCACACACACATACATGCACTTAGAGTAGAAATGGTCTCTTTCTGTGCTCCTCCTAACCTCACATAGTGAGCAGCTTTCTTCAGCTATGAACGGTTTCAATTCTCTTCCCTCCAAAGACTTCACTCCATATTGCCCCATCTCGGTGAACTTTTGGCCTCCCATCTCCTCTTTTCCAGACTTCCCAGGGTATTATTCACCATCTTCCTTTTAAAACTTCTAATAAAATCATAAATTATTTTCATCACAGCTATTATATATTCATTATAGTTTCTTCAGCCAATCTTTCTAAACATTTCCAGTGACCTTCTAATTGTCAGCCTAATCACTTCGTAGTATAAATAACCCTCTATGTTTTTGTGAGACGTGTATCACTGTTGACCACTTCTGACCTCAGCTCTTACAACTTCTCTAATTTGTGTTCTTTCTTTTTTTTTTTTTTTTTGAGACAGGGTCTCACCTTGTAGTCCAGGCTGACCTTGAGCTCACTATGTAGCCCAGGCAAGCCTCGAACTCAGTAATCCTCCTGCCTCTGCCTCCCGAGTGCTGGGATTACAGGCATGAGCCACCACGCCCGGCTTATGTTCTTTCTTATATCTGCCTCTGTCTCTGTCTCTGTCTCTTCTTGTGTCTCTGCAGTGACTCTTGGCTTCTTGATTCTCTGCTCACACGGTTTCTTCTCAATTTCTTAGTTCCTTTTTTTAAGCACATTTTCCACTTTGGCTTGTATCTGTTCACCTTCTCTATTTGTCCATTCATTCCTATGCATACAACAGAGTGTTAGTGTTAGTATTAGTATTAGTATTGGTATTAGTAATGGTCCAACTTCATCCAAGCATGGTTATGATGATTACATGGACTGAGGTACATGAAATAATGGTCACAATCTATGGGTCAACAAAGCACTCAAGAGTGCATGTCCAGCCAGATCCAATCTGCTTCTGAAAGTTACTGGTACCTGTGTCCTCTTCAAGTTCTTAAATTTTTGCTTAGGAAAATAAATTTCAGTGATAAGGCTGATTATAGATGAAGTAAAATTAAATTTTCATTTCATTAAAGAAGTTCAACTTTGAAATTATAAAAGGGAAGGAGAGAAGGAGGGTGAATAAAGAATTAAGATGTGTTATGTACATGTACCAAATCAGCACATGGAATATAAACACTGCATACTGAAAGCACATACTATTAAAAAAAATTGAGGACAAAAAATTGCAAAATTGAATGGTTAAGATAATCATGAATAGAGTAAAATGAATATAAATAAATACAATTCATTATCATTAAAATAGCTATTCAGGGTACAAGACAGAAAAGAATTCCTTCTTATAAAGAAACAGAAAATGGCACAAAACTCTATTTTCAATGAACTAAATGAAACTAGTCCAAATAAGAATTTATATAAATGAAACAAATTGGCATATATATTAAAATAGTTTTTAAAAAAGAATAAGCAATTTGGGGAATTATCTGAGCTTCTCTGAACTTGATACTTATCTCTCATCTGTTTTGTTTTTTAACTGTTATTTTTCTCTTATTATTGTGTTATTAAGTATAATTTTATTTTTTCACAGGAAACAATTCAGCCTACAACTAAATGTACCAGTTTCTTTTATGTATAATGCGACCACATGGAGAAGATTTTAAAATAAAAATGTCTGTGTATTCACTGTAAATTATCCTGTTAAGTGGATAAGTGTCTGAATAATCCACTTTGTGTGTCTCAGTTAAATAATAAAGATATTGACTACTCCTTGAAGAGAACACATTGTTTAGATGTAATGTATTTATCCTGCATTTGTACTTCCCTTTTATAGTGCATCTTTGTGATTTTTCAATTTTAAGTTATGACAAAAATACTTTGATATTTTTGCCTAAACAATCTTGATTCACATTTTTAAGATAATAACCTAGAAAATGCACTCAGTGCTAACAATACAATCTACCTAGGTGGGCCATACAAAGAAGCATAAAATGATTGCAAGTTTTCATTATATACAATTTATAATACTTTGATGCTTTCATTTATATCTGTTATTACGAGAAGGACATAAAATGCTAAGGTGTATGGAAAGTACCTATAATCTACACAGTTTGTAATTTTTGCTTATCTTGCTAATTTCAAGAAATAATGGTAATTCTTTTAAATCTATGCTTTAAACATAGTACCTTCACCAGTATATATCTTTTTACCTTTAACTTTTGGAAACACCACTGGTCTGACAGCGTATCTCTTTCCTCCACAGAAGTATTTTGTGGGCTTCTCATTGTCAATTAACCATTCGGTGCTGATCTGCCAGTTCCAGAAGCCTCATTCTCCCCTCCCCCTCTGCCTGTTTCCTTGCTTTCCACCAATTCCATCTGCTATGCTCCTTGTAGTCATGATTCCAATTCTAGGTAAAGTGTTTTGTTTCTTTAGAGACTTTTATAATACTACCTGTGCTTCCTCATTCACGTACAAGAAATTAGTTACTTCCTTTTATGAACCTGCTGTATCTGTTAGCTACTTCTATTTTTGCATTTGTCATAATTTTATCATAATTGCATTTTGTGGTGAAATATGCATAGCATGAAGTCAAACATTTTACCCATTTTTAGTTGTGCATTCAGCAGCAAAAAGTGCATTAACAGTGTCATGCAAATATCACCACTGTCCATCTGAAGAACATTATTCATCCTCATACACATTAAAGAGTAATTCTCATTGTAATTACCTCTTAATTTATGTATTTCATATATAATTTATGTATCTCATATATTAACTAACATAACAAAACTGTTTGACTTACACCCAGTAGTTAATGAAGTCTTTCTAAACATAGAAAATGCCAAGAAAAAGCCCTATAAATGTAAAGTGAAGTTTTACCATCAAAATACTATATTAGGTCATGACGTTCGCTAACCATGGCAGATCAGCTGACATTTCAGCTCTCCTTCAGCTCAGTTTCTACCTTTGCAAAGTCAAAAAGTTTGAAAAGTTTCATTTCCCAGAAATATTAAATATAAACAGAAACAAAGTAAATTTTTCTGTGTTATTTTATGAAGTCCACATTTTAGCATCGCTTTCTGAGATACCAAAACCTGAGTCCTATGGACAATCTCATCCTTTTCTCCTGTGTCTTTTCATACTATGAATCTGCTTTCCAGCACAAGACTGTCCATTCAAAACAGGGCGTTTAGGACTTCCTTAGTCACAATGTTTGCTCAGCTTATAAATTTCCTCACAGTTAGTTTTGAAGTGAAGTAATCATCTTCCTTCAAAAGTGTGATAAAATGCCATCTCATTGTGTTCAGAACAAGTAACGTTCTCTGTACTTTACTTTTATTTATTCAGTTTAGCAATAATTTTTACCTCAATCATTATGTCAATTTTTGTGTCTGTTGCCTGTACTAGGGAGCAAATTACATTAAAACTGGCACAATAGGGCCAGAGGGTTAGCTCAGTGGTTCCAGCGCCTGCCTTGCAAGCTCAAGGTCCTGAGTTCAATCCCCAGTAACCACATATAATGCTGGGCGTGGAGACACGCCCACCAACAATCAACACTGCATACCACAATGCTGGGTGTGGTGGCTCACAACTGTCATCCCAGCACTCGGGAGGCAGAGATAAGAGGATTGCTGAGTTCACGGCGGCTTGCCTGGGCACCATAGTGAGCTCAGGGCCAGCCTGAACTACGAAGCGAGACCCTGTCTCAAAAGCAAAAAAAAAAAAAAAAAACTGGCACAATAATAATTAAAATGTATTATTTTATTTTTCCATCTAATTCTTCAAATTCTCAAAATTTTCTGCAGGTGAATAATTGCATTGCTGACAGAACACACACCTTGGTCACGTAGTATATATGGTCAGTATACTGCTATAGTGTGAACATGGCTGAGCATATTTAAACTATCTAGGGAACTGCTACAGAACAACATGAAAATAATACAGAATGAAGTATGTACAATGAAATTTTTCAAATGAATATTAATTTCAATGTTTACATCTTTGTACTTAATGAAATAGAAACAAATGAAAAGAGTCTAATTGATTTTTTTTTTCAGGAAACCAATGGTCTAGTCTTAGAGAAGTATAAAATTAATTCTTAAAAGTTGTGGTCATATTACACACTAAAGCAATGAGCTTTAGCAATTTAAATTTAGGAGCAAAGAGTACTGACAAAAATCATAATAAAATTCATTACATGGGTAATGTCTGAAAATGAGTTTAAGTGGAGAGGTCAGTGTTAACCAGTGGATTGAGACTGTGGAGGCATTCCAGTTGAAACGGTATCAGTAAGAGTTAGTCAGGAGGGCCGGAGGGTTAGCTCAGTGGTTCCGGAGCCTGCTTCGCAAGCATAAGGTCCTGAGTTCAATCCCCGGTAACCACATACAATGCTGGGCATGGAGACTCACGGCCACCAGCCATCGGCAATCAATACACATACCACAGTGCCGGGCGTGGTGGCTCACGCCTGTAATCCCAGCACTTGGGAGGCAGAGACAGGAGGATTGCTGAGTTCGAGGCTTGCCTGGACTACATAGTGAGCTCAGAGCCAGCCTGAACTACAAAGCGAGACCCTGTCTCAAAAAAAGAAAAAAAAAAAAGTTAGTCAGGAAATATGTTCCTTATTTTCCAAATCAATATATTCTATTATTTAGAAAGATCTTAGAATGACTCAGGGAAGTTGGAATAAGAAGAATTAAATATGAATACTTAGGTTATGGCCATTGAAAGTTTTTGATGCTTTATTGTAGGAGCATAATATATATGTTATATATAATTATATATAACATATATATTATATATAATTACTAATAGATTAATGTAGTATATCACTATCACATTAACATAATAATATGGGCCATAGCATGTATAAGTATATATTATAGATCAGAGTATATTATAAAAAAATGAGGGGAAGGAATAAATATGATTCAGAAAGAAAATAAAAAGCATGTATATAGGGGGTGGGGAGGGGTGGGTGAGTACGGATATGGGTAAAAATGAGAATTAACTTGTGTCATATACTGATACATATTCCCCAGTGTTACATGTGATTGTGAGGTGTATATAAATTGTACCAATACAGAATTCAATTAAAAAATTGAGCTTAATTTTAACCTTTGAAACAAGAACCAATTAAAAATACTACCATATCTCAAGTGAAAATTAATGAACATTTAAGGTATTAAACTCTTAACATATGCAGAAAAAGAAAAGAGTAAATAGATGTGATGAACTTAAAAAAAGCTCAGAGTATAGCTTCGTGCAAAAAACACATTCAATCCCCAGTACAGGGAGAGAGAGAGAGACAGATGGACAGAGACAGGAAACACAGACAGAATGAACACATATAACTCCAAACCCATGAGTTTCTCTGTGGAACTGAGACGGGACAAGAGGAGGTTGAGCTGGAGAGACAAGTGATATAATCAACTCTATGTTAATAACATAACGCTAAAACTAACTCCAGTCTGTCCATTTTCCAGACTGTGTTAAGCAGAGATATCTGAATAGTAAGGTGTCATTCATAATCTAAATATCTTTGATTGATCTTGTCTAAATCTGAGACATGAGGACCAAAAGATATTACAGATTATATGAAATGGGAAAATAACTGTTCAACATCATACTAAGTGTAAGGTAGTTCGTTAAAAATTAAAATAATCTATGCAAAAAGGTATAGTATTATTAGGAAATGATTTGAGTGAGATTAGTAAATGAAAATGGATTCATTACAGATCACAATGCACAGTGTATCTGCCATTGTTATTTTCTAATTACTATTGTCACATAGATTATTTTTCATAGAATGGTTTTATATTTTTATTAATATTTACTTGTATTACATGAAAATAAAAATATGGAAAATGAATTGTTTATAAATGACGCTTAATAAATTCTTTGCTATCTATGATGTTACCATCACTAGAAGAAACTAAATAATGAATTCAGTTTTGATAACCTATGCACTCACTCTCCAAGCTAATTACAAAAACTGAGGAAACAAATAAATTTGAATTATAAAGGCTACTTGTAAATACATTTTTGATTTTAATTTAAAATCTGAAGCATCAGTAAAATTTTCCCCAGATCCTTGCATTTTTAGTTATAAATGTGATTGTTAATTCTACTGCCCAATTACTATTTTTTCTGTTATATATTTTTGTTGGGCTCAAGAATTTGCTCTTAACAGTAATGTGTATATACAGCGTACCAATAAAGATAATTTTTTTTAAAATATGCTCCTTTTTATCAATGATTTCCTTCAGTTGATTCTTATATTTATACTTCATCAAATTCTCCTCTTTAAAGCTACCAGAATACAGAATTTTTCTCAACTCATTAATTTAGGTTTCTGAGTCGATCTTGTCATAATCAAGACACTATGCTTTGTCTACAATGATTTCTTATACTAATTGCTGTTACCACGGATAATAACCTCAAATGAAGTGTCTTCCAATTTTCTTCACTATTTCATTTTGAAATATTATTTTCACTATAAAGTAATAGTTGACTTTCCCTTACCTTCTTAAGAATTACTGGTGATTATTAAACCATTTGTTATTAGAAAACCAAGATAATAGTTTTTGTCCTGTCTGTGACTTCCACTATATACTCTGGGTAAGCCACATACACATGGGAATTAACAACAAAGAGAAAATATATTGAAGTTAATTGTGAGTACAACAGGTACTTATTTTTACTTATACAAATGACTGACCATGGAAATCTATTACTGATACATTGATATAGGATTCAGTGAATATATAAGAATGTTAATGATTTAAAATTTATTTAATTTATGTACAAGCAGTTAAATAGTCCATATTGTTTATAATAGACTGAGATCATTTGAGGACAATAATTTATTTAAGAAACACTCAATTCCTTCTTCCTTCACTGAGTTCCTTCACTTAAATTCTCATATTTTACGCATGATTAAGTTGATTACATAATTTCTGTCTCTGGAACAAATTTTCAGAATTTGAACTCACTTGGAACATTTTTATTTCACTGCAACTATTTGAGCACATGGTCTCACCACACCTTTATTTGTGCCACATAGAAATTTTGCCACTGTTGTATTAAGAAAAACTTTCATCGGTAATCAAAATTTTATCTTTATCAGCATGTATAAAGGGGGTAAGGAGGGGTGGGTGGGTAGGGATATGGGTAAAAATGAGAATTAACTTGTGTCATATACTGGTACAAATTCCCCAATGTTATACATGATTTTGATATGTATATAAATTGTACCAATAAAGAATTCAATTTATAAAAAAAATTCTCTTTATCAATAAAATATTTTGAAGGATGATCCCAAAAGAAATGTATATTTTAACTTTCTTGAAAGTCACAATGATAAAGTACAAAATGATAAGCACTTGGTATTTTCTTTCTTTTTATTCCAGGAAAGAGAACCCTTCACCCAAATAATTTGTAGAAAATGTATTCCTTATCATAATCTCATGAATGACTGAGCTCTTCTTATTCATTATCTTAGAAATTCTTTTATGATACCGAAGTACAAATCATTTTCTCATTTTTCTCCAAACAATTCAGTTTTCGGTGCTAAATCTGGACACAAAAACATTACCCCTTAAAAAAATACTTTTTACTTTTTGTTCAGTGCTGGCTTCTTAATCATATGGAATTTATTCTCCCTATGATCAAAAGTTCATTACTTCTGAAGTTTAAACTGTTAATCTCAGAATGCAGAAAGCACATATAAACTTATTTAATTAAACTATGTTATTCAAACCACAATAATGGATTTTGCATTGGACACAATTTTGTGTGGTTTGAAAATGTATGTTTGTGTGAGTAATCTCTATGTAAATTTTATTTATTTACTTATTTATTTTTGAGACAGGGTCTCGCTTTGTAGTTCAGGCTGGCCCTGAGCTCACTATGTAGCTCAGGCAAGCCTTGAACTCAGCAATCCTCCTACCTTTGCCTCCTGAGTGCTGGGATTACAAGCGTGAGCCACCATGCCCAGCTTTGTGATATGTGGTACTGATTGCTCAAGGCATTGTTGTATGTGGTTACTGGGGATCGAACCAGGGACCTTGCACTTGCTAGGCAGGCGCCGGAACCACTGAGCTAAATCTCTGGCCCCGTAAATATTATTTTACTAGGAATTGGCTTATAATATGTATTTTTGATATTAGCATTCCATATCTTAAATTATTTAAAAACAGGAAGATTTTAGAATTTAAGGTGTACAATACTGGTAATGCTAAAATTACATAACTGGAATAAGTTTCTGGAATAAGTGGTTTTGTAAATACAGATGGGATTACTTTAGTGACACAGATTTCATTTGTTTGATATGCATATCAAACAAATGTTCATTTAGGCACTAAAAACAAAAGATCTGAAACCTTCCAAACAATTATTTTAGGAAATACAATTATTTTAATCTTAAAAAGATGATTTAAAATAATTTCTTAGAGGTTTGAGTAACAGCAAGAGATGAGGATTGAATGATACCATTAGATATGGGCATGATGTTTATAGAAGAAGAGGACCTGGGATGAAATACATAGATATAAGTCTCCAAGGAGTTAGCTTCATCTGTAAAACTCTAAGTTTAACAAGTATTTGATATGTATTCCGATGCTGGAGCTGTGTCTTACTTCTCAAAAGCAGTGGCATGCTGACAAAGACCTTTTTAAGTCTCTACACAACTTAATAGTTTTTTTTTTTTTTTTTTTTTTTGGTTTCCTAGTGACAGATCTGAATACCAGAAATAAGAAAACAAGACTTTGGCTCAACCGACCTTATTCAGAGGCATATATAAGAATGCGGCTTATTTTTTTGTGACAGTTTTCTTTTTTAAGTGAAGTGAAATGCAAGGGATAGAATGTCATTGATATTATGCCTCAAAAGAGGAGAAATTATGGTGTGTTACCTCCTGATTAGCAGCAGCTAGTTCTTCTTCCAGTGCAGAGACTCTTTCTAAAGAAACCCTCAGTCGCTCCCTTACCTAGAAGAAAAATCAAAATATGTGCAGTAATGTACATCCCATACATGTTAAAGTGTGCTGAACTCACCATTAACATCACAGAGACAGTCAGTTTAGCAAAATACTAAAGTATTTACAGCCCTAAGTGCCTGGAATAATAAACCTAGCAGGAGTGCTATGGATATTTTGTCACCTCTTGGTGTGACTGTATCAAGGGATTTTCTTGTAAGCAAATTCTTCTGCTGGTTCACTGAGAACTTCTGTTGGGGTTGGAGATTGACCAATCTTGTGCTGAATTCAGATTCATAGTAAGTGGAGACAAAGTTCAAATTATATTATAAAAGTTCCTGAAAAATAATCACTGATTAAGCATGAAAAATAGGCAGAAAAATCTGTTTCATGAAAATAAATGAGTTTTCCTTTGGTGATTAAAAGCTAGCTACAAAAAAAAATCTGCTTAAAACTAAACGAATTTCAGATTCTAAGAATTCTCCACTATTCCTATTTTTTTTGTATTAAATTGTACTTTACATTGTTTTCTGAGGGATTTCAAAGTACTTAATCATTTTGAAATTTCTAACAGCTTCCAGATATCAAAAACTAAATGATTATATTTTATAGAACCAAAAACTACATATTTAAATTTGCTAATGATTTACTGATATTTCCTACATAACTGAAATTCAAAGAAATGTTTCTTAAATTCTTGTTAGAATTTCTAAAAATTGTTTTAGTTGTTATATTATTAGACATACATATGCTTAGTATATGTGCTGCTGAAGCGAGCACTAGACATACATATGCTTAATTCATTCAGAAGTAAAAAATTCAGAGAAAAGTTGTTAAATAAAATAAATGACTATAGCAGATTAATTTTATAGATTAAATATATATTTTATCATAAGCTTTTAACTACTTATTTAGTTGATACAGGTTTTGCTTACCACATTTCAATGTTTGTACCATAAAAATCTATTTCAATATTATAGCTATAATCTTATGAGATTTAATTTTACTAATTTAATGAACATTTTTCATATGTGCTATTTTTCTTACTGTTCTAATAATATTTAACCAGTAATAAAGGTTAAAAATATGAAATACATGCAAACCTACATACAGAAAAGTTTTGAAATTGGAATTAACATTATAACTATGTAATTCTATCATTTGTCACTTAGCAAATAAACAAAGCCAAATATGTGCTATTTGCTAAAATCTAAATAGGGATTTTTGCTTAAAGAATTGCAATCAAGTATTTGAATGTTACATTATGGAACAATGCATGTATCTATGTGACTAAGCATCCTTAACTCCTGAAACATCTTTCTGAATTTTTAACATCAATTACATTCTGTGGTATTTCAAGTCTCTGAAAACTATTAACCCACATATATATTAAATATCAAAAACAACTGCACAAAGTCATACTTAGCTGTACCAGACTGCCAAGTGCCAGTGTTTTAGATAATTTTGTTTGTTTGTTTGTTTTGTTTTGAGACAGGGTCTCGCTTTGTAGTTCACGCTGACTTTGAGCTCACTATGTAGCACAGGTAAGCCTCAAACTCAGCAATCCTCCTGTCTTTGCCTCCCGAGTGCTGCAATTACAGGCGTGAGCCACCACGCCTGGCACTGTGGTATGTGGTATTGGTGGCTGGTGGGCGTGAATCGCCACACCCAGCATTCTATGTGGTCACCGGGATTGAACTTCGGACCTTGTGCTTGCGAGGCAGGCGCCGGAACCACTGAGCTAAACCTCCAGCCCTTAGATAAATTTTGAATTATTCCTAAAAATCCAAAACTGGTATTGAAAAAAAAAAGACAACTGTTATTTAGAAGGAAATTTTGATTGTGAGTCTTGGAGAATATGTTTTATATGAACAGTTTAGATAGATAGAAAAGAGACAACTATCCCGAAACTATGAAAATGGGTGGGATAGCTCATAAATGGAATGTAGACATTATGAAGGTTGTAGTAGACATGCATCCTACTAGCAGGGGTGATAATTAAACTTTATACCAACTTCCTAGAATATCAACTGTAAAATACTAATGTTCTATAAAAGGTATAGAAACTGTGGTTGGCAAGAACAGAAAGATGAACCCATCTAAATATAATTTAATGATCTTATTATAATCAAATTTGACAAAATCATACTTAGAAGGTTGTACTGAAGGTAAGATATATTTGATAAAGGCATCTAAGAGTCATTAAAGTCTCATAAGGGGTAGTCGAATCTCGATTATATTGTAGGTTACAGTATTTTTCTGATTGTCTTGCTAAATTGTAAATCTCGTTTTATTTACCAAAAGTTAGGCCATTTGCTAGTCCCATGATACAAGCTTTCAAGAAATAAAATTCATTAAGTTTATCCAACAATATGAAATTGAAATAATCACCATTTGATAAATTTAGAATTGGCTTTATAAATCAGATTATCAACAAAATAATGCAAATGTAAAACTATCATGCCAATAAAAATTATCTCTGAATATATTTCAAATTATAAAAGTTGATATTACAATTCTCAAGCCTGATATAAGAGCTTTACTCATTTTACAAGAAAGTGAGATATTAATTCTTTCAATTTTTATATTTTTAAAGCATTGTATATTAGTCATGATTTTATATTATTTTATTCATTTCTTTTGCAGTACCAGAGATCAGACTCAGGCCTTTGTGCTTACATGGAAGGCTCAGTACCACTTGAGCCAAATCTCTTGGCCCTACTGTCAAATTTTAGAAGGAATAGATAAATGGAACATATTAGCTTCATCTTTCACTTATCTCTGCTAAATGTGGCAAAACTAAAGTCACAATGCAGAGATGTATGAAAAGTGGGGCTCCAAAGAAGTAAACTTTCTGTGGTATAAAGAATGCAAACACTTTACCTGATCTACTTGATTATAACTAGGTTGATAGAAAATACTGTACAATATTGCTGAATAGTCAGTTCTCTTTTCTAAACAATGCACCAACAGAATACTATACTTTTTTTCTTGCTGAATTTTATGTTCTTGGAAAGCTAGGTAGACATTTTTTATTTTTCATGAAAAATTAATTTAAATAGTTGATATAGCCTTTGTATATTTTATATTATTTCTTTTTCAAAAGCTTTGATCATTTTAATTAACCTGTTTTCATGTATCCCCATGCTAATTTGATTGGTTATTTATAGAGCAACATGACTGGTTATTTATAGAGCAACAGTGTAAATTTCAATTATTTGTTATTTATATCATCTAAATTTAATTTGCAATACTGGGAAATATACACAGGGCATTTACATTGAACTACATGTATCCCCAACCCCTTTTTCATTAAAAAAAAAACTTAGGCTCTAAATTGCCCAGGCAAGGCTCAAACTAATGGTCCTCCTGCCTCCTAGGATTACTAGGAATGCACCACCTTGCACAGCTTACTTGATACCTAATTTTGTCTATTATAACCATTTTCTTCAAAACAGAAAGAATGAAAAATATTTAGAGTGGATTTTTCTAAAATGCATTTGAAACTCACAAAAATTTAATCCCTGATATTAAAAGAAACTATATCCCTAGACATAATAAATGTGAGAAGGATGAAGACAGACTCTCACGGAAGAAGTACTTAATCCAAACTGAATTTAGGATGTGGCGGGGAATTGTTGTGGCTTTAACACAAAACTTTTGTAAAGAACTCTGCTTAAACTAGAAGTTCAAACCCAATATTGACATTGTGAAGTTTGATCCTGAAAATGTGCAGTAATTAGGTGTACATTTTTAATCTTTTTTTAGTTACACTTACCATGCATGTTCAATAGGTCTGCTTTTTAAAAATGATTCATGACTAATTGCAAAACACGGATATTTCTCATTGTCCCTAGCTTGTGAAATTGGCAGTCACATTGATGGTAATGTCAAAATTACTGTTGGTCTTAGCTAATTGTGAAAATGATTTCCCATAATCTGCTGGTGGTATAAACACAGGAACAATGATATAGAAATTTGGAAATCAGTTTAAATGTCCACAACTATGCTCAATCTTTATAACTTAGTCAATTACTCATGTAACTGTGGTAAAGTTGATAGTTCTTTTTTTACCTGCAAATACATCTTACTTTCTCTCTTTTATATTTTTTTTAAAATATTGACACAATAGAAATGGAACTTAGTTTAGAATGTGTATTTACTTGTATATATATATTAATATCATCACCCTTTCCCACCCTGTGGTCTACTCTTTATGAGGAAAATTGTCTATACAGTATTCATGTGTGTAGCCTGTAAACTACTACATGAAATGCTGTTTAAACTGACTCTGGAACAACTGAAGTGAATCCACTTATTCAAGTATGTCTGCTCCAGGGTTCAAGCTAATGATATTTCCCTTGAAGCTATCAGCCAATACTTACTTCATAATCAGTTCAGCTGTCTCCAGGCTCACAAATGGACAGGGCAGTTCTGGCGAGTTAGCAAAGCTTTTATATCTCCTGGGACCATAATAGGGAATATTTCACTTAATGATGTTTAGCTGTCTAAATTTCTAGATAGTGAATTATTTTTAGATTTTAAGTTACTCACCAGCCATTTCTTCTTACAAGATATTTGTACCATAGGATGCTGGACCTTAGATGCTGATCATGACCTTCACAGTTTGGTTAATAACCAGTCCTTTAAAAATAACCATCCATCACCTAAGTCATGTCAGGGGGTCGCTGGGAATGTCTGGAATCATACATTCTAGTGCTTTCATTTCCTTATTAAAAACTGTTTAAATATGTTCCAAATGGAGCAAGCATTTGAGATCTGAGTCATTTTCTATGTTTGACCTTCTGCCTCAAATATCTTTTTCAACTTACTCAGGTTTTAATGCTCAATTTTTACTGCCTCTTAAAGATATTAGCAGAATTGCTAGCACCTTCTTTTGTGAGCCCATGTTATATTGTCAACTTTTTATTTTAGCATTGCCTGCTGTAGATAAGTGAATATCCAGTACTAACTAGTAATTCCTGAGTCTCAGTTGAATATGAAAGAAATACTCTGAGGTCTTGGAAAATTTTAACAGTGGACTTTTGTGATAAAAGGAGGAATATCATAGAAACTAGAAATTAAATGATTATTTGCCACTATATTTAGCATATATTTCTAGTTTATACACTAATACTCAAAATTGCTTATAAACTACTTGACTCTTATGGCTAAAATTTAAAAAATGCACAACTCTTTCTTAATAATCTAGAAGACAGAGTTATAGTTGTCCTTATACATACACCCCATGTAAACTGCTCTCTGAACATCTGGAAGACTGATGATAAAATACATAAGTATATAAATATTAAACAAACAAAAATCTCTACATGCTCAAAGAATTAGCTATAAGTAGACAGTAATCCCTAATTTGAATTTTAATGCTCAGAACCTGTCATATGTTTTATAATGAAGTGTCCCAATTCCTGCTGTCCCAAATCCTAAAGCTTTATTCATTTGTAAAGTTCTTTGAAATTTCACAAAACTGCAATCATGTCATAAACCTCACTAATCTCCAGAGGATGTTTTCATCTTTTGGCTAATATATGACAGTAGAATTTATTTGACTAGTAACTAACAGAAGGTTACAGCCAAATTTTAAAAAGAACTAAAGAAAACACAACTTTTATTTACAACTTAGGCTGTTTCATGAAGAGACTCTTAAAATGTACATTTGACACTAAGATGTTAAAGGCCTAAAAAATCAAAATGCTTCTAAAGTAAATGTTTAAAAGTCAAAGTGCATCCAATTTTCATTTCAAAAAATGTCTAATTTTCAGTTAGTGGTCTCCTATTTTGGCATCTATGACATGCATTTCAGAGACAGAAAAAGTAAAGGCTTAAGGAGAAGAGAAAGAAGGGAATGATAGTAAACGATATTAAACTTCAAACGGCCTCTAGATTAGGGCCATAACATACCACAGTAGAGTCTAATGTGGATAGGCAGTAGATTTAGCGATGTAAAAATAGAACGTGCTCGTGAGTATCAGCAATGTATGTGCAATAATACATTTTCCTTTTTTAAAAGTTATTTTTTTCATGCAACTTAAATGTCTTTTCTCTGAATTGATTTACTCAAGGAGTCAAGTCGGTGATGAAGACAAAGACTTTTATGCTACTGACAAAAGTATAAGTCACCTCGAATACTTTTTCCATACTATACCTTTTCATCCAAGGCTTTGTGGTGCTCAAACAAAGATTTCAGGGCCTTGAGAACTTCAACTTCACTAGACACTCCCGAGGGGGACTGGGCTTGCCGTTTTACCACAGTCATTCTTAGTGATCTTTCATGGCGCGACACAAGGCACTCCAAATGCTCCAGTAACAGCTATGGGATTTAACAGAAAATGCAATCATCTTACTGATACAGGCCGCCCCGGGGAGGAGGTGTGAGAGAAAACAGATGCTGAATATTTAAATTTAAAAGATTTATTACAATATTTCCACTTTCAGTTTAAGGACTGAAATATATAACAGATAGTGGGAAATGGCAAGAAAATGTTCAGATGAGAAGTGGACCGAGGAAGGGGCAGAGGGAAAGGAAAGAAGGGACAAGGAGATAAGGAAAATAGAAGGCAAAAGTGGAAACAAAGATTTTGTAGAAAAGGAAGGGAAGATAGGGTCAAAGGGAAGGCAGAGAATGGAAAAAAAGAGCAAAATACATCACATACAGTACAAATTCCCTACGATGAACATTATTATTATGTATATCTAAAATATGTATCAATACATGTTTTGCTTTAGAAAGGGTTTATTATAATAAAAAATATTGCCATTTACAATCCCTACTACACATACTCCTCTTGCTTTAAACATACTCATCCCGCGTTTCTAGCCCCTTTCGGAAGAAACTCTGGACACCCCCTTTATGAGAGTCTTGACTTGTTCTGTACTTCTTCCCTCGATGCACTGAATTCATTAAAAATGTTTCACAGGGCTGGAGATTTGGCTCAATCGTTCCGGCACCTGCCTCACAAGCACAATGGTCCTGAGTTTGATCCCGGTAACCACATACAATGCTGGGCTGGGCGCGGAGACTCACGCCCACCAGCAATCAATACCACATACCACAGTGCCAGGTGTGGTGGCTCACGCCTGTAATTCCAGCACTAGGGAGGCAGAGGCAGGAGGATTGCTGAGTTCCAGGCTTGCTTGGGCTACATAGTGAGCTCAGGGCCAGCCTGAACTACAAAGCGAGACCCTGTCTCAAAAAAAAAAAGTTTCACAGTTATTTTCACCTTGGGGAAGAGTAACAAATCTCATAGGCTCAGATTTGGTAAATCAGGGGAATGAAGACATACTGTGACATTTTTATGAGCTGTTCTGGTGGATACTGTCAGTAGCAGCATTCATCAGATTTTTAAAAATTGTACTTGTATAAGGACACTCAGGAAAGAGAACTTCCAGAACTGCTTCAGAAAGAGCAGTGCTTATAGGACAAGTGAGTTTGAAGGAAGGTGGAGTACTCTGAGAGGACTAATAGCCATGTGTCTTTCACTGTAATAATATTTTAATGTTTAAGTATTCATCCTATATTTTGATTACATCTTCCAAATGATCTCCATCTTGAACTATTTCAGGCTTACAAATAACCCCATGATACTCCCAGGTTATATAGAAGAAATAATATAGAAACAACAATCTGTTTAAACCATGGCTTATAAAATACATTAAAGATAAATCACACTTCAATCATATAACAAATTACTGAAATTAAATTAATGTAAATATGAGTTCTGTCAACAAGTTCAGAAAGCTTGATAAAATATATGCAATCTGATATAATTATTGAACAATATTTCTCTTTCAGTAAATACATAATACATATTGGCTTTTTTGCAGAATAATATTGAAACTCAAAATTTATTTCTTTGATATCCAATCATTTAAATTTTGAAATGGAAGAATGAGTATTACCATCAAAATGGTGAAAAATTATAGTAATAATCCCAAGATTTTATTCACAGTTAATCTTTATATTACAGAAAAATATATGAAACCAACTGGAATATGATCACTGACCTTCCCAAAGGTCATTCTTGGAAAAGGAAGTTAAGGACATTAGCTGTCCACATGTGAACATATAGCCCCAGGCCAGTCTCTGGGGCCAGGAAGAGAGGAATGTGGAGCCCAGGGAAGTTCCCAGACTGCTCTAGTCTCTGTGCTCTGATACTGACAGAGAAAGTCTGCTTTTACCTGCTTTGTTAACTGAACGTTCACAGTTGTTTTGACTTTGCTTGATTTTCTGGCATCATTTGGCATCACTCTCCTGGACAAGCTATGTTCCAGCCATAGCAGACTGGATTTGGTTCCTCGGCATCCTCAGAACTGGCATATGTTCTGTTTTCTGCTGGGACTATTATTTTTGGGCTTCTCATTTGGCCAGTTTCTCCTCATTAAGCCTCAGTTTAAATATCACTCTCTTAATGAGGTGTTGGTCGTGACTTTGTATAAAGTAGACACCTACCTCCTGTTTCTGAACCCTACAATTCTCTTCCAGTCTTTTAATCTTTTTCTTCATGATATATCATGGTATATAACTTTAAATAGTTTTTAAAAACTTTGTTCTACTTCTTCATAGGAATATAAATCTTGTGAGAGTAAGCCATATCTGCTTACTCATTTTGACTCCTGTACTTCAGTATGAACTTAGTTCTTGTACCCGTACAGATTTAATACATAGGTGCTAAATGACTTTTTAATTAATAACTTAAATATCTTGTGTACTTTCTGTTCTATCTTAAAATTAAACCTGATGCTATGGTTAATTACCTCATAAAACCTTTGACTAATCAATATTGTTATATACATACATGTTTCAAGCTAGAGAACACATTAACAAAGACATAATCTTTATTTTATATAGATGTCTTTATTTTACATATCTATATAACAAGGTTTTCCCAAAATGTAAATAGAAATGTGAATTTATATAGTAATTCAATAAATATTCAAGCATCAAATATTGTATGATACAGTACCTCTTTACCTACAGGAAAAGAAACCCAATGAGATATGAAGCTATAAAGGATATCCATTATTAAATGCTTCTTAAACATTTGATGACTCTTAAGATTTGAAAAGCCCTTAACACTAAAAATTTCACCTGCCTGCCTAACATAAGGAACAGACATTTACAATTTTAGCTTTGGTGTCACACAGTTTCTACTAATTAGTGTCTTGCAAGATGTAAATATTATTAGGATACATACTATGTGACATGTACAGTTTGCTCAATGGAAGGGGCAAAGATTCTGATTTTATACAGATGAAAAGAAATGGTCCCCTTAACAGCTATGCAGTGGGGGACTGGAATTTGGTTCTGAAAGCTCTAGGTTTCAGTTTTGGGAATTTAATACCACCTCCCAGATTCTCAACATCTTCTTATTTAGCTCAAGTAAAATTCCAAATCCCAGGGACTCTAGATTCTCTGAACTTCCCATTGGTCTTTTCTCTGTCCATTCCAGTACAGCTGCATCGGCTTCCCTGCACCTTTTCACTTACTTGTTCAGCTTTGTGTGTTTCCTTGTAAAATAGTAGTCCATGCTGGACATCTAGGACCCTCATCAAAATTTTTTTAACTATTGTCTTCTCTATCTAAATTATTTTATTTCACTTATTTGCTTATATTAACAAGCTTCCCTTAAACATTTCACTCAATTATCACTTTTCAACATTCAAGCTTTCCTTGATCACCTCATTTTCAATTTTCATGTTCTTTCTCTGCATTAGACTCTGTCTAAAGTACAGTCTAACATACATTAATCTCGTTTACTATAGATTTCCTAAAATAACTATAACGCCAATATACACTGGAAGTTTTTCTCTATTTAGTTCATTTTTGGCTTTTTGGTTCCTAAGAAATAGAAGCAGCTATATATTTATTCACTGAACAAATGAACCCTGGTTGAAGTAATAATTTGTAGATTTATAGGCCATAACTCTTCAGAAAAAAAATGCAAATCTGAGGAACATGTCCCAGATAGTTTTGACAGAACAATGTTCCCCCATGGCATATGGAGGAGAGAGAGTTATTTAAATGATCACTTGTGCTCCCTTGAAATTGGTTTCCTATAAAAGTAAGACTTTGATGGACTGAGTCATAGTTATAATAGTCCATTTTGAAGACCTTGAAGAATATAAGGTTAATGAGGTGAGTTGGATGTTTTAAACTCTAATGAAGAGTTTAAAGAAAGGAAGTGACAAGATTAAATTTTTCAATTTTAGGTTATGGGTAAATCAGACACTCTTAAGAACTTTTGAGATTTTCATAATGCACCTTATTGAGGTCCCAAAACATAAACAAGAAGAGAAAAACAATTGAACTAAAAGAGGTTAAGAATCATGACACATGATGAATCCACAGCCTTACTTATGTAGAAATCTTCCCATGGCTCTACAAATACAAGAGAAAAATAAAAGCCAACTCAAGAGCTAGAAAAGAGACATTTGGAGAGATGCAGAATTTCTGAGTTACCTGATACACCAAACACACTGCAGTGGGTCTTCCTGCTTCTCAGATGCGGTCAGTCTTACTCGGCTCGACGTCCCTCCCATGTTTCTCCTTAAAACAAGTACCTTACAAGGAAAGGTCTGCTCATCATATTCTATTCCCAAACCTCCTCTTGCCTTTAAACTTTTAAGTATAATATGAAGGGTTACATCATAAAGTCTAACCTGAGAAGAAAAGGCTCGCAAAGTGGAAGAGCTCAGTGCTTCCACTAATCTGTAGCTTCAGACATCTGGCACTAGAGATAGCCGTGCAAAAGTGTGATCTGGCTTTTTTACCTCTAGCTCCAGCTCTACCTGGCAGCAGGTATAGGCACTGCAGAACTATCAGTACCCAGAGCTGCCACCTTGAAGGCTGGGCACCTCGAGACTCCTCTGTGCCACTCCAAGCCACAGATTTTGCCTGCATAAACCACTGTCCTGGTAAAGGTAACAGAAGCCAGAAAAAGTCAAGGGACCCCTACAGTGGCTTCTTCCCTTAATGGCAGCACTGGAGGATAATGAAGATGGGGAAATGTTAAAGGATGAGATGATGCGAATAATGAAAAGGTTGTTATTCCTTGGAAAAAATACAAGGAAGAAGACTACACAGGCCAGCAAAGAAACTGGGAGTTTCCTGGCAGGACACGGCTGTGGTTGGGGTGTCTACCAGGAAAACAGCTGTCACTATGGGCAAGAGAGCGGCAGCCCCCCCCCCAGGAAGATGGTCACCCAGCCGAGGTGATCGAACATGTAGCAAGCAGGGAACCGCACGAGGCAAAGCACCAGCCGCAGCTCCTGGGGAGAAGGGAGCTGCTGTCCCGGGCCCAGGGCAAAGCACAGCAAGACTGGCCAGGGGCAAGAGGGCGATGGAGAGGACAGTGAGACTGTGAGGAGGAGGAGGATGGAGGCCGAGGAAAGCTGCAAAAAGTGTGAAAGCAGCAGTTGCTGCTCTTGGTTCAGAAAGAAAAATGAGTAGAACACTGATGGAGGTGATAGGAGAAGGAGGGAGAGCGGGAAGCTGTGAAGATGACAGGAAAGGAAGGAGATAAGGCACTGCATGAGTGAATGCTGTAAACTATAAAGGGTATGGCTGAGGATGAGCTGGAGGAATATGAACACGATGAGGAGGCTCAGCAGGCCAGAGAGAGACGATGCTCACGGGGGAGGATGCGCAGTCACAATGCCTTGAAAGGTGAAGCTCGAGAACAAAGGAAGCAACGATCCAATGGAACACGGCTCTTCAGCCTGGGAGACAGTCAGGGAAAGCCGAGAACCGCTACATCCTGCACACTCTATGTTGGAAACTGGAATTCTGGAACTGTG
The DNA here is from genome assembly GCA_004025085.1 of Thryonomys swinderianus. Taxonomy (NCBI): domain Eukaryota; kingdom Metazoa; phylum Chordata; class Mammalia; order Rodentia; family Thryonomyidae; genus Thryonomys; species Thryonomys swinderianus. The sequence goes on along the minus strand of PVIC010000797.1, from coordinate 6,307 downwards.
GCTCAAAATGAAGAGAAGGTATCAGAGATCTTTTTGGTAAAAAATTATGGTGCTGATAAGGACACCACATCAGTTGGCCCGAATAGAAACATTGGTTATGCTAAGGAACAGGGGAAAGCCTTAGATATTATTGATTTAAAAGTCTTTGACAATGAAATAAAATTAAAGGGATTAAAAAGAAAAAAGAATAAAAAATATCAAGATAAATATTTGGTAAAAAGTTTCCCTTATAGAGTTATTTGAGATGAACTAAAAGAAGTGCTTCAAGATACTACAGAGACCAGATTAGTTAGAAAGTGCAGGAAGTGTAAAGGTATGGCTTACATTAAATTTAAGACAGAAGCTGACACAGAGAAATCTTTTGAAGGAAAGCCTGGAAAGGAGATCAGTGGGCGATGCCTTTTCCTTGTACCACACTGGAGAGAAAGGTCAAAATGAAGACCCCAGAGGTGTAAAGAGCAGAATTTGTAATGGCAAATCAAACGGTCTGGTCTCAAGCAACTCTCCCAACAGTGAGTGCAGCAGAGGAAACTCTCCAATAAAAGGATTCGAGAACTCAACTTTTATGAAAGTGTCTTAAACCAAAATGACAAATCCAGAAGTATATATTTATAGACTTTGCTTCATTGGAAGATGGTAAAAAAAAAGCTTTAATTTACTGTAATAACAAAGAAATTCAAAGAAGAGCAATCAGGCCAGAATTGCCAACACCCCAAAAATCATATAATGCAAAATCGTAGCCATGCAAACTCTAAGGATACCCCAAAAGAGACACTGAAGTAATCATTTGACATCCCGCTCAGGCAAGGGGAGACTGAGGAACTGAACCTCATGAGAGGTTTGAGTCCAGAGTGTCGAGATTTCCTGTGAGGGGGGAGCCCGAGGAACTCCCGCATGAGCAGGGCCTCCTGGAGAACTGGTTCTCTGCGATGCATGTCAGGGTGCTCACACCCTCAGAGACGGCTGCTGCCATGGCCCAGGAGGGCTCGGCCATGGCCACAGTTGAGGCCGGTGGCATACCTTGGCACTGGAAACATCATGCTGCTTTTGCTGGCCTTCAGAAGATAAAGAGTTGGAGTCAGGGAGGCTTCAACACTGATTTCGTAGGAAGGCCTGGAAAGTCACCTGAGAGAGGGCAGTGATGTGGAAATAGAGCCAGAGGTACAGTGGGAAGCTCAGGAAGCCCAGGGTTTTAGGAATGTGGAATGTCTGCCAATGAAAGCTAACGGCCACGAAAGAGACCGAGAGAGAGGCCCTGTTGGCTGCAATTCACAGAATCGGAGGGGTGGACCGGACCTGCCCTTTGCAACTGACATTTCCTTCTGTGCCTAATGCCAGGGACTCAGGGGTAAGACTCAGGGTTCCCCTGCTAGGTTGCTGTCCTACATGGCTCTGATTCTGTTGTATTCTGTGATTTCTCTCTTTTGAAATATGAACATTTACCCTGTGTCACTGTACCTTGGGATTATGCAAATGGATTTTTTCTTAAATATTACAGATATTCACAGTTAAGAGTTTTCCCTGCATCTCAGAAGAGGTTTAGATTAAACTGGAACTGTTGAACTCTGGGAAAGGGCTTCTTGGATACTTTTATTTTATGCGGGACAGGTGTCTCACATTAGGTAGAATCATGAACTTGCTGTTTTCTTTATTTGGAGATTAAATACACTTTGAGGAAATGTGTTTGGTTTTGAAGTTGACAAGGGGCGGATTATCACTGTTAATCATGACACATCAATTTCCTTGGATTGAGAAACGCCAAGCGGGTGAGTGAAGCATTATCTTGGCCATGTGTCTGAGTGGGTCACTGAGTCATGGTCTCTGATGCTACCCACAGTCCTTGCCCATTCCACTCCGGCATGTTTTCTTGGTTCTGCAGCAGGTGAGCTACACTACACTATCACAATGCTTCTCCCTTACAGCCAGTTGCTTATGGGTTAAATGCTCTGTCACTGTGTATCCACGTAAGCCTGGTCTCCTCAAAGTTGACGTGGTGTTATGCCCCAGCAATAAGAGATTTAATACACTGGCTAATTGATTATAGAGCTCCTATAAGAAGGGATTTGGTTCTTAATAAAACAATACTGCTAATATGTTTTTGGTGTCTAGCTACAAGCCTAAATCTTGACTCGGGTTACATGGCTGTCTTTTGGCTTTCTATAAGTTTTATACTTATATAGAGATTTCTTTAAATCAAGGTGAGCTTGATACTTTTCATTTCATTTAATTTTTTTTTTTTAGTGCTTGGGTGCCAAACTCAGGGTGTTATACAAATTTGGCAAGTGTTCTACCACTTAAATATAACTTTATCTGGATGTTGAGTATTCCTGAGGAAAATAACTCACATTCTTACGTCAGTGTCATAGTTAGTTAGTATACAGCCTCTGATGATATATAAAAATCACCCCAAATTCTTTGTCCTTTCATTGAGAAGTAAGGAACTATATTTCCTACTTCCTGAATGTAGGTGAATCTGTGGCTGTTTTGACCCATATACTATGGTGGAAGCCACATTTGTTGACTTATGATTCTAGACCTTAAAAAGTCAGAAAGCTTCTAGCTGTGCGTTGGTGCATTTTCCTTTTAGATTTCTGTGCTATGATTTGAGAAGTATGCCCATGTCGAAGGCTCAGTGATGCAGAGGTTACACATGGATTCTCTTATAAAATCTCAACTGAACTTGCTTGTCTGTCCATCATTCTCTCTCTGGTACCAGACATGAGATTGGAGAAGACATTTCCCAAACAAATCTTTTTAGCCCCAAATAGTTGAGATACCATTCAAAATGGTGCACTAGATTTGGTCTACCCATATTTGAGATTATTAATTTTCAGGGGTTTGGGGAGCTGATAGATTAATGACACCATATTAGCACCCACATACTAATCCTGCCATGAATATTCAGATAAAAAATTGGCAAATATTATAGATCAGTGTTTTTCATTTTATTTTTCTGATAGAAGAAACACCATAGCAGCACATTATTCCTATCAGCCATTAAAACAACCCAGCCAAATCTTCAATTATTATGTAGCAAAGAAAGGAGATTCCTGCTATTCCCTTTCTGACTCACAAAATATAAGAACATGGTAAAATATGGTTTTGTTCCATTAAGTTTTAGGATGGCTTATTATGATATAATGGCTACCAGGAAAACCTGCCTAAAAGTTCTCTCTGCAAACATTGGTCAGAGCAACCATACCAAGGAGAGAACCAAGAACGTCAGCGTGTCTTGGACAGTGGCTCTGGGCTGGGACTGTTTCTTTGGCACCAACTGTAGAATAGAGTTTCAATAATCTCACAGACAAAAGGGAAGATCCCCCTTGTAGATTTCAGCCTTCCTCTCTGAGGTACACAGCTTTTGCTAAATGGGTATAAAAGAGACCCTGTTCGTGAGGACAGGAGTTATTCATGAACTTGACAAAATGGGCTCTTTAGGAGTTATGAAAGAAGGTTATGAAAGCCATTAAATGGCCAACTTCCTAGCTACGGCTGTTAAGTTGAAGCCTTATCATGATACACCTGGAGAGTATGAAGAAATGGTGATAATTTTTTTGTCTAGAAATCGTAGTTTTAGTTTTGGATAGCAATATGTTGGTACAACCCAAATGGCCATCAACTAGAGACTGGATAAAGAAGATGTGATTTTTAAATATAAAATGAAGTATTACTCTGCTATAAAAAATAAATTTGAGTCATTTATACTCAAATGGCTGTAACTTGAGGATATAACCATAAGTGAAATAAATAGGTAACAAATATATAAATATTGTATCTTTTCTCTAGTATGAGGAACTGAAAATGTAAATGAGTTCTAGGGTGTATGACAGATATTATGGAACAGAAAATATTCAAAGGGAAATGGTGGGTAGGGGAAAGAAACAAGGGGAAAGAAAAAAATATGATGGTAAAACAAAAGACAGACGAAGCTTATATATATGTTGGGGCGGAGGGTTGTGCGGTAGGTAAAAGAAGGGGAAAATGAGAATTAAGCCGTGTTATGTACTGATGCAAATTCTCAATGTTGAGTGTGAACTTGATTTGTATATAAAAATGTACCAATAAAGCTCAAAGTAAGAAAGAAAGAGGATATTAAAGCTGCCCTGATAAGAACTGAGATATGTTTCATACATCAATCTCCCACTTGCAATAGTCAGAATTTTGGTCTCTTGCATCCTGTAGATGGGAGTGATTTAAAATGTTCTGAGAGGGTAAAATAAAAAATAAAGACCCCCCCCAATTTTTTTTTTTTGAGACAGGGTCTCGCTTTGTAGTTCAGACTGGCCCTGAGCTCACTATGTAGCCCAGGCAAGCCTCAAACTCAGCAATCCTCCTGCCTCTGCCTCCCGAGTGCTGGGATTACAGGCGTGAGCCACCACGCCCAGCACTATGGTATGTGGCATTGATTGCTGGTGGGCGTGAGTCTCCATGCCCAGCATTGTATGTGGTACCGAGAATTGAACTCAGGATCTTGCGCTTGTGAGGCAGACGCTGGAACCACTGAGCTAACCCTCCAGCCCACCCCAAAATATTTTTAAACACTGTTTAGAATTAAAGTTATTATGATAGTTACATCGCAGCGGATATTTGAGACTTTTGGCTCCTCAGAATATTTTGAACATATCCTTCAGGCTGGGGATTTAGCTCAAGCGGTACCGCATCTACCTTAAACATACCTTTCAGATTTTATAGTTCCTCAAATTCTGAATCCTACCATTCCAATATAGAATACAAGAAATAGTTTATGCTGTGACAACCACTAGGTGGCAGATATGAGCCAGTCAACCAGAACCGTCTTTACATGGCACAATATGACTTGGAACAAAGAAAGCCACATGCTGGGCTGGGATTCTATTTTGCTGTCACAGGCAGGAAGAGACCCTTCATGTTTCTAGGAGTAAGAGTGTGAGAAGGAATTACGGGCTTAAGAAGTATAGAAAATTTACACCAAAAGTCAGTTTAGCAATTTCTTGTATACCTTAATGTTCTTTTGATTAAAACACCTAAGCTATATTCTTATTTTGTGCAATTCTGACATCTTATGTAGATAATAATGAAAGCTAAATGTGTTTTCATTAATATAAACAGTGAACAATTTAACTTGCCCTGAATATTCCTCAATGTTTGAGAAAATAATCTACATACTATAAGCTTAATACTTACTGAATTGAATTAATAATAAGCATAAATTTCTAGACTGGATAACATAGTCAAAAGTATTCTCATCTAGAATGTATGGATGGATTTTAAAGCTTTCAGAAGGTAAAACTTGGCTCTCAAAATGGCACCATGAACATACACACTTTCCAAGGAAGCGAGAAGAATGTGGTTGGCTCATTTTTATGAAAAAATTGATATGATATGAAAGTGCCTACTTTCAACACAAGAAATATATGGAAATGCTTATTTAAAAGCCAAGGTGCCCAAATTGTATCTTATGGCCTCAGGATTTGTGTGCTTACAGGGCACCTTGATGCTATACCGAATGCTGAGGTTGAATTTGGAAAATTCAGGGTGAATATGTTCAAGCAAAACTGCCTCCTTCTAGGGTATGGGTCTTACTTGTAATAAAATGAGTTCCACCATCAACAAGTGGCAGATTATGGCGGAAGCTCTGGTGATGTAAAGATGACAGGGACTGTTTGCTGCCCCTGTTGTTTGTTGGTTTAACAAAGCCAACAGTCAGATGCAGAAGCCCTCGCATGCTTACCACTAACAGACCCACCAAACTGACAAGAAGATGGTATAAATCTCAAGCCATGAGGGGCAGACAAAGAACTTTGAAAGAAATATTCAATCGTTTCCATACATACAACATCAGAAGAAATACAGGAAAATTTTGCCAATTATTTTATTTTCTTCATCACATCATTTAGAAAAGTAGAAGTACTGAAAAAATCCAAGTTGAGTTTGAAAACCCAGAGTTTGGTGGTGATGGTAATATTTCTGTAAAAGCTCCTGGACATGAACCAGGCGCTGAAGTTCAACAAGTCAATGGTTAAGAACTACTAGAATAAGAATGAGCCTACAGGGCCGGAGGGTTAGCTCAGTGGTTCCGGCGCCTGCCTCACAAGCCAAGGTCCTGAGTTTGATCCCCGGTAACCACATACAATGCTGGGCTGAAAAATTCACCACCAGCAATCAATATCATGTACCACAGTGCCAGGCGTGGTGGCTCACGCCTGTAATCCCAGCACTCGGGAGGCAGAGACAGGAGGATTGCTGAGTTTGAGGTTTGCCTGGGCTATAGAGTGAGCTCAGAGCCAGCCTGAACTACAAAACAAGACCCTGTCTCAAAAAAAAAAAA
>PVIC010000796.1:29560-108141 GCA_004025085.1 Thryonomys swinderianus | reverse complement strand
GGCTTGCCTGGGCACCATAGTGAGCTCAGGGCCAGCCTGAACTACAAAGCAAGACCCTGTCTCCAAAAAAAAAAAAAAAAAAAAAAAAAAAAAAAAAAAAAAAAAAAAAAAAAAAAAAAAAAAAAAAAAAAAAAAAAAAAAAAAAAAAAAAAAAAAAAAAAAAAAAAAAAAAAAAAAAAAAAAAAAAAAAAAAAAAAAAAAAAAACCAAAAGAGAATTTATCTCAGAAATGCAAACTCAGTTAATCACCCATCAATAAGACACCAGAATGATAATGATAATAAAAACAGCAACTACATGAGATACCAGAAAAGCACCTGACAAAATCTGACACTCTCTCCCCACAAAGCTCTAACCAACTCAGTATAGGAGAATGTTTCTGGACAGAGAGGAGGAAGGGTGCCCCCATGCAATGCCATCTCACAGGCAGAAGGGGAACCTAGAGAGGCTATGAGGATGAGCCTTTGAAATGAAGTCCCTATAGATATTCAGATATATTTCCACAGGATAATCCTGGAAATTGGGCAAAAAGTTCCATTTGAAAATGCAAATGTTAAATGCCGTAACTGCTTCATCTGTATGCTGACAACCACACAAAGCACCAGCGGAAGATCAAAGGACTGAAAAACTGGAGAGGTATGGCCTGAAGCCTTGAGACTGCAGAGCTGTCTGCCCGCACCACTCCAAAGTCCACTCAGCCCCAATCAAGACCTAAGTGTGAGTGCTATCTAGAACCCACAGGCTGGTTCCAAAATGCCCAAGAAAGGGAAAGCACCTGGAACAGCCACAGCAATTCTAAAAAGGAACAAAGATGGAGGACTTACACTAGCAGACACACAGACTTCCTGCAAAGCCAGTCACCCAGAACCCAAGGTGTAGCTGGAGCATGAGAGCCACATACACAGGTGGCTTTCCACAGAGAGCTCAAAGTGATTCCCTGGAGAATCCTGGGGGTGATGTCATTGCATTTTGATGGTAGCAGTACTCACATGACTTGTCAAAACTCAGAACTATACATAAAGAATCTTCTATAAATCATATTTTAAGATAACCCTCCCTTTAACCCTTAAATGTGCCAACAAGTAAATTTTTGATACAGTCTACATGGATACTTGGACTTGAAGAGGTGTCTCCAGAATAGCATAGCCCCAGACACAAAGGTACTACACACAGCTGCTTCCTGACCTGAAGGAAGGAAGGGTTTGTGGGGTTTTCTACAACACCAAGAGTAACCCGGATCGAGGCTCACCTTCTCCTCAGCCAGGTGCAGGAGCTGCTTCTTGGCCTTCTCCACATCCGAAGAAGGGCCCCTGATGACAACTGTGTCACTTCCAGAACCTTCTACAGGAAAGTGGATGTGAACACCACCACACTCCTCCATGATGGAGCGGATCAGACGGCCCTTGGTGCCGATAAGGGAGTTGTGCAACTTGGCAGGGATTGAGACCTCCACCTCAGCTATGTTGGCCTGAAAGCAGAACACAGCAGCAGGAGAAGTCATTGTGGTATGGCAGGGAAGCCCAGCAGTGGGAGTGTGACCAGGCTGGGAGATGTCTCACCAAAGGGGATGCAGGACTGTTCGCAGGTGTGTGGGAATGGCAGCAGGGGACATGGTGTGGGAGGAAAGTATGACTCTGGCCCTCAGCCAGCAGCAGGTGTACACCTGTCAATGTTTCCAGCCAAGATAAAGTAGCACAGACTGAATTCACCTCTGACCTGAATAGGTATCTCCCAAGACACAGGTGACAAGCAGAGACAAGCAGAAGGTGCTGCAGTCAGGAGGGAAGGAGCACACCCAAGAGCCCAGGTCCAAAGGGGAGCAGCACAGAGATTGAACCGAGCCGAGGGCAGTGATCACACCTGGCTGGCACAGCCAACTGGCTTAGACATCACCCCCAGCATTCAAACATACAATACAGCTTGCGGTGGGAGATACTGGGGCCTAGTTCAGTGTGGTGCCCACTGTACCTAACTAATCTTAAAGTCTTAAAAGAGCAAACAACTAAGCTCATTTAAAAATAGAGGAATTAGGGCTGCAGATTTAACTCAGTGGTTCCAGTGCCTGCCTAGCATGTGCAAGGTCCCTGGTTCAATCCCTGGTAAACACATACAACAATACTGGGCGTGGTAACTCACGCCCACTGGTAATCAGTACCACATACAGCAAATGCTGGCCTTGATGGCTCAAATCTGTAATCTCAGCACTCAGGAGGCAGAGACAGGAGAATTGCTGAGTTCAAGGCTTGCCTGGGCTACATGGTGAGCTCAGGGCTAGCCTGAACTACAAAGCGAGACAGTCTCAAAAAAAAAAAAAAAAAAAAAGAGGAATTAAAGGACAACAATAATCGTTTTGCAAAGCAGGCAAAACCAACCCAGAACAGAGGAAAAAAACTAGGAACTACCTCAGAGTAACAGAGATATTAATTAGGGTCAGCAGACCAAGGGTAGAGAATTTTTAACCACATCTGTCTATGGTCAAAACCAGAGAAGAGGGCCAGAGATGTACCTCAATGGTTCTGGCACCTGCCTAGCAAGTCCAACATTCCTGGTTTGATCCCCAGTAACCACATACAACAATACAAGGCCTGGTGACTCATGCCCACCAGCAATCAGTACCACATACCACATACCACAGTGCCAGGTAATCTGAGGATGAGGCAGGAGAACTGCTGAGTTCGAGGCTTGCCTGGCCTATACAGTAAGCTCAGGGCCAGCCTGAACTACATAGTGAGACCCTGTCTCAAAAAAACAAAACAAAACAAACCAACAAACAAAAAACAAAACAAAACCAGAGAAGAGTTGGGCCTGGTTGTGCATGCCTACAACCCTAGCATTCCAGCGGCTAAGGAAGGAGGATTGCCATGAGCTCTTGGGCTACATAGTAAGTCAAGACCAGCCAGGACTCCAGAAAAAGAGGAAAGACTGACCACGCATGGCATTGGAAACACAGATAACTCAACGTCTACAAAGACTACACACAGAGAATTGGAAGGATAGCCTCTTAGACACTACAAAGAACTAATAGACCTGAAAGCAAAAGGACCAATAACATCCAGGTAATTTGATCACTGAGCGAGAAGACTAAGCAGTTCACAAATCCGCAAAAAATGACCAATCAAACCCTCAAATCTGATAAAAATTCTGAAGCTACAGATAGTCTCCATGAACACACAAAGAAAACAACAGAGATACCACAACTGCTCAAAGATGGACATAAAGAAAGAGGACTCGTCCTGTACAAAGAACAGAGGTGTGGCAGCATCAGATTTCTCCTGGAAACAGAACATCTGTCAGAAATGAAGGAGGGCTGGAAATGTTGTCAAGAGGTGTTGCACTGACTGGCCAAGTGCAAGGTTCTGAGTTCAGCATGTAGCATACACTCCAAGAAACACTTGAGTGTGCCCTTTTACAGAGAAAGGGTAAAATATGGGCCTAGAGTACGGGGTTCCAGGAATGGGAACTGCATCTGTTTATTATTTCAATTTCTTCACATGATGAAGGTAGGACCTGGAGCACAGAGGCAGTGCAGGGCTAACAGACTCACAGTGACTGTGAGACCAGCCATATCTGATGTGCTGGTGAAGGAGTAACAAGTCACAAAAACACTCAGTTGAATAAAAAAAAGAATAAAGAGGGCAAATGGAAACAAGAGGAGGGAGATTGAAACCCAACCATACAAAACAGCCCCAACTAGGGACCAAGTGCTAGGAGGAGGGGGGAGATCAGTGTCTAATGGGCTCAGAATTTCTGTGGTTGATGAAAAGGTCTGGCAAGGGACAAGGTGATAGTTGCACACATACAAATGTATTTAATGTCACTAAGTTACACTTAAAAATTTTTAAATGGTAAATTCTATGGTATGTTTAGTTCATCAAATTAACAAAAATGAATACAATTTAACCAAACTTGTTAAATATATATAATAAAGGTAATCATACAAATGCATAATCACAATGTAAATGCAAATAGCACACTCTAAAAATCAGAGATCAACTCAAAATGCTGAAAAGAAACCCAGTCTAATATCAAAAAAGCAGATTTCAGCCAGGCGTAGTGGCTCACGCCTATAATCCCAGCACTCAAGAGGCAGAGGCAGGAGGATTGCTGAATTCAGGGCTTGCCTAGGCTACATAATGAGGTCAGGGCCAGCCTGGACTACAAAGTGTGACCCTGTCTCAAAAAAAAAAAAAAAAAAAAGATTTCAGAGCAAATAACTTTGAGATAAATGGTCATAACTTTATGGCAACACAAACTACATATGTAAGAAGGCAACAGCACTGTGGACAGTGAGAGTCACATGGGAGTAAGACCAACTTCATGCTCATGGACTCTTCCCCTTGACCAAGGAAACCCCTCACAGACACTGACATCGAGCAGAAGAACAGATGACCCACCTACACAGGGAACAAATGCCATCCTGCTATAAAGAGGGGAAAACTCAGACCACTCCACAAATGGCTGCACGGAGAGTCTGGGATCCCCTCATAGAGTACAGAGCACCAAGACTCACCTCGCCTCGCCACCACAGTTGCAGCAGATGAGGGGCTGCCGAGGGTGGTGGAGAGGAGGGACAGGGAGGGTGGCAGAGCAGGCTGGGGGGTCTGTGATGTGAAGGGGGTAGGGCTTTCTTGGAGCTGTGGATGCATTCTCTGGCACGATTCCTTGAGTGGACACATCAAGATTTTCGAAGGCATACTGTATATATATGTAGTTTATTTTACGCTATTTTTTTAAAAGGTAAAGAAAAAACTAGTAAGCACTTTCAGAAGTGATTTTCAAGTGTTGTAACACTGAATGAAAGAAAATGACTAACACACAAGTACTCAGTGTCATGGCCATGAGGTCAAGTACATGAGTATCACGAGAAGTGGCCAAGAGCTGTCAGCCCATCTGTCAGCACTGCCTGTTCAGGCCACAGACCACCCTGAGCCACGTGGGCCCGGACCCTGCCAGAGGTTTATATCACAGGAAGCAGGCAAGACTCACAGGACACCCTCATTACCAGGTCTTTCTGGATGGACAGAATCCGACTCCGTGCAGCTTCACAGTTGGCACGCTTGCCTGTGATGACGATGGTCTCAGAGTTGCTGTTCTCTGCTGGAAGGTCGATCTTGGTGTTGCTTTCTTCACGGATCTATAGGAAGCAAGAGGAACAGAAGCTGGGAAGGGTCCTCCAGGCCCAGTATCTCTTCCGTGACAGCAGGGTGGTGCAGGGCTAAGAAGGGTGGGGGACGAGAAGCCAAGGGCCAGGGGACAACCCGGTCACCTTCTTAATGTTTGCACCTCCTTTTCCAATGATGTTCTTGTGAAACTGTTTGAAGATTGGAACAGAAATCGAGTAGCTGTTTTCCACCTTAGAACAAAAGGGCAGAATAATTAACTACTTATGCCAAGGAGTGAAGCCTGCCTTCTACACCATAACTTGGCAGAGTGAGTTACGGGCAAACAGGGACTTGGGTCTCTTTTCCTCCTCATGGTCAGAGGTTTGTCATGGGGCCAGGTGAGATAAGTTGAACAGCAACTAACTAACCTGCCATGGTACAATCATATGATCCAAAGTTCCCTCCATGAAAAGCAGTACTGAAAAAAACCTGCAGTTTGCTAGCTTTAAGCTCTATAATCAGCAGCACTTCTGTCTGTCAGGTACCCTCCCCATGCTCTGGCTAAGGAAGGGCTCAGAGCCCATATCAAGGCAAAACTCAGCTCCTTTGCTATTGAAAATGGTGATGGCTCATGTCAACCTGAGCTATCTAGGTTACCAGTAAAGGACCTTGCTGATGTTTGGGTGGGTCATGACCTCAGGTGGTCATGACCACATCTGACCTCTGGCCCCATCCTCTGTGCTCTGCTTTCCACATACCTCTTACCATGATGAGGTATGTGGAACCAGCCAACCATGGACTGAAGACTCTGGAACTGTGAGCCAAAATAAACCTCTCCTCTAGTGATGTATGTGGTATTCTGTCCCAGGAATGAGAAGGCTCACTAGAGAGATCTAGCACACAGCTGTGTGACAGCTCCCAAAACTAAGAGGCCTCCACTGTCACCTCTCAGGGCAGGTGTCCACATACTGTACCCCTTCAAGTGACCACTGACAGAGGCAGTCCATAACCTTTCCCAAAACCCTTCTTTTATACTTTCCTTATTTCAGATTTTGAAAACAATGACTGTACAACACAGAAGGGTTAGCAATTATTACCAATCTGAACATTCAGGTATTGAGAAAGTGCACCCAGAGGGAAAATGATTCCCAATGCAGGGCTCCAAAAGGCAGAATTAGAAGCTCTGATGTGATCCCTACTCCATCATTCCCAGCACAGCTATACAACCAAAGGTGTAAGAAGTCCCCTACCAGGTCTGCCACCATCTTCTGCATGTACTTGGTGCATTTTTCCACTTCATTCTTCGGCCCTCTGAGTTGGACAATATCACTTTTTTGTGCTGGGTCTGGGAAGTTGATGATAACCTACAATGAACCATCAGGAGACCAAGTTTGATCATTAGGACTGGCTTCCAACATGCTGAATTTTTCCTAAGTGCAAATTAGACCACTCTTAGAGTGATGATTTGGGGCTAGGAGTGTGGACTTTGAGCCAACTGCGAAATAAATAATAAAGTAAAAAAGAATGTCTTTCAAAAGAATGTCTTACCTCTGGGAATTTATCACGAATTTCACGGATCCGTTCACCTTTCTGCCCAATGATTGTGCGATGAAATCTCTGCTCAATGATTAGGTCCTTGGTACGCTCATTTTCCTAAAAATAAAGATGATGTCATCATTAGCAGGATAGTGAATCTCCCTCATGAACCAGGAGGCACTGAAAGCCAGAAGACCAGCACAGAGCCCCATAGTTGCCAGGAGTGAGTGAGGTGGTGCCCAGGTGGCTCCCTAAGTCACCCTGTGAGCCACAGGCCATCAATGTGCATTGTGGATGTCTGCTCCCTCCAAAGTGGTCACAATCCAGTTATGCTGACTGTGTACCATACCTCTGAAGGAAGTACAACTGAAGAACTGACCACAGGACCCTTCAGAGAGAGATCCGATCAGGACAGTGGTTACTGTGGAGTTGGTACTTGTTTCCACAGAATTATAGAGGTGAGACCAAATTTGTTACTTGGCGACCCACTACTCTGCAAAGCAGGGAGCGCCCCCTCCAAAATTATTCTCCCTGCACGGGTTCAACATGCATTGACCCCACAGGGATCTGCCTCAATCTCCTCTTTAGGCCCTTAAAATGTCATGCAAAATACAGAACAGGCAGAGTTGGAGTCCTGGGAAGGAAAGACCAGCTTATCAAATGTCTAAAGAACTCTGGCGGTGAAGACTGGCATCAGATGGCAGGATTCAGCAACTGTGCAGGCAGAAGACACTATGGGACAGTCACCCAGAGGGCTGGGAAAGAGACCTGGGACCAGGGATTGAGCTCAGAGTGGTCACAGGGTGGCAGGAAGCTGACCACACACTGGGTACAGTTGGCTCCCGAGTACTGGCAAGAGACAGTGTCAGTGACAACTGGGGGTAAGCTGCTGTTATTATTTACTATGCTGTATCTGTTTTTTTCTGGACTCTTCAGGGTAGCCAATAACCCTCATGTATAGCCGAATTGAAGATCACTGCTGTGGGTATCTGATGTGTATCAGCAGGAGTACTTGTAGCTTAGGGTAAGCAGAAGGCAGATGTCAGGTAGCCCAGAACAATGTAGTACTTCTTTGCATGGAAGTGATCACCCCAGTAATCCTCAGGTCGAGCCACACCTCAAAGTCATCTGGGATCCTTTCAAAGCCAAGCATCTGAGGTTCCTGAGAGCCTCTTTGCTTCTCTGGCATACCTTAGGGTCTACAAGAGATAAGATGTACTAGTGACTGGGGATAATGGCAGAAAATGTAGTCCTGGAAATCGATTCTGTAAGAGACTCTGTAGCTTCTGTTCTCCAGGACCACACTCCCCAACAAAGCTGTTCTTAAGCATGGCCTATTAACATAGGCTGGTGCCCTCTGAGGGGGCTCTGGATGCTAGCGGGCTCACCATGCGAGATGCAAGCTCCAGCAGCTCCCGCTTGGCCTGCTGCACACCCTGTGGGTCCCCCTCGATGCGGATCAGGTTGCTTTTCTCACTGTCAGGAGGGATGCGCACGGACACCTTGTACTGGTCTTTGATTCTGTTTACTTGGGACACAAAAGGAAACATAACTTGGACACAGAAGCTAATGAGGGACAGGACCAAGCCCCCAGAGTCCTAATCAGAATGAGTTTCTGTTTTCTAAAATCAGAACCAGTCACGGTGTTCACCAGCCTCCAAGGTTTCCAGGGTACCGGCTCCTAGACTCGCAAGTAAGTTGGCGCAGCTGAAACTTTGAATGAGTGAGCTGCAGCTGGTCTGTGGTGTGTGGCTGGGCTTTAGAACATTTAAAATACCTCCTGTCGGGTCAGAGGGTTAGCTCAGTGGTTCTGGCACCTGCCTCGCAAATGCAAGGTCCTGAGTTCGATCCCCAGAAACCACATATAATGCTGGGCGTGGTGACTCAGGCCCACCAACAATCAACACCACATACCACAGTGCCGGACGTGGTGGCTCACGCCTGTAATCCCAGCACTCGGGAGGCAGAGACAGGAGGATTGCTGAGTTCGTGGCGGCTTGCCTGGGCACCATAGTGAGCTCAGGGCCAGCCTGAACTACAAAGCGAGACCCTGTCTCAAAAAGCAAAAAAAAAAACACAAAAAACAAAACCTCCTGTCTGAATAACATGAAAGCAAATTTGGGAATGATGACTCAAGCAAAAATATTATACATATTAAGATAGCAGCAGCATCCCACTGTCTACCTAAGAGCCCACAAGAAAGAACCACATTACTGTCAGTCTAGATCCAGACTGAGCCTGTCGCTGTCTTTGCAAAACAAGTGGAGCAACAGACACTCCTGTAGCCTCCTTCCCTGGACACAACCAGCAACTGCTAAAGCTCTGGAGACGCCTTATCACCAGGAATTGAGGCAGCCATTTGCTTACTGTGTACATGTTCCAAACTACACGTGCAGAGGCAGTGATGAGCCAGGCAGTGTGGTGTGTATTAGGGACTGGCACAAAGACAGCTCTTCCAAGTGGATGACACAGGACAAAAAAGCAGCACACAGAGAAGAGCATCAGATTTTAGATTACAGGAGAAAATGCAGAACTGAATCAGGAGAAAAAAGATTATACACAAATTCCTGCCCATGTTACACTAAAAGGCTCTGTAATTCTTAGAAAGAAAAAACTAGGAATTACTTTTCTATTGTACTTGCTCACACTTTTAAAGTAAACACCACAGTTAGCCAAAACGAAAAGGAAAATTGCTGAAGTAAGTTCATGGTGTGTGTACAGTTTAAGCAGCACTGAAATTCCTGTTCTTATCCCAGAGAACAAGACTGACTTCAGGCAGAGTATACTGCTCGCAGACCACAGCAGAGGGGACAAGCTTGTACTTATTCACTTGTAACAAAAATAAATGGCACAGCTTCAGGGAGGGTTCTTTGTTGATGGAGTGATCTAGGAACTGAGGTACCAGCCTATACTCTGCCCTGAAAGTAAAACCCAGGGCGGGAAGGAGCTGTCTCCAGAAAGTGCAAGCACTGTGTTGTAAGGGCAAGGGCATGTGGTTAAACCAGGGGAAGAAGGAAGCAGCCCAGTGCTCAACTCAAACATGTCTGAAGCCATAGCAACCGGGCCACCCCCAGATTTGGCCTAGACAAGCCAAACCCTGTGCCTAGCTTGACACAGATTGGTCACTCACTCAAAAGCCTCCCTTATCAGGCTGGGACTTGGGAACCAGTGCTACAAACACTAGGGTTATGGGGAAGGACACAGTCCTCATGTGAGCCTTCAGGCTGGCCCTATCAGGTTGATTTCTGAAAGGAATAATTTACCAATAGGCCAAACAACCCAAAACTGGCCATGACCTTTCCTTTCCTTAGGTGAAAGAAAGTGGCCTCTTCTAGTGGCTGGGATGCTATACATGAGAAACTCCCATAACAGCAGTGCTGGCCTGGGCTATCTACATTGAGGTTCCCTTCTTTTTTTTTTTTTTGAGACAGGGTCTTGCTTTGTAGTTCAGGCTGACCCTGAGCTCACTATGTAGTTCAGGCAAGCCTTGAAATCAGCAGTCCTCCTGCCTCTGCCTACCGAGTACTGGGATGACAGGCATGAGCCACCACTCCCGGCATTGTTGTATGTGGTTACTGGGATCGAATCAGGGGCCTTGAGCTTGCTAGGCAGACAGTGGAAACACTGAGCAAAATCTCAGGCTCTGAGGTTCCCTTCTTGCAGGTGACAAGAGTGCCTCACAATTTCAGGGTACCCTCCAGAAGGCTGGGACCCACACTCCTGCAGGTCACTCACTGTTGGCGCCGCTCTTCCCAATGAGATGTCTGTGGAACCTGTGGTCAATGTTGATCTCCACATAGTCCATCCGGTTAATCTGTGGGAGGAACCCAAGGCAGATCAGCAAGAGAAATGGGCTTGAGGCTCTAGGATACACTGAGGATCAGATAAGAAACCAGATCCCCAACCCACACAGCTAACTCTTGCCTTTTCTCAATACTCAGCAAGAGCTGCCAGTTGCCAGATTATCCTTCTGGTGGCTCTGCCTTCAGTACTTTTTTTTGGTAGTACTGGGGATTGAACTCGGGCCCTTGTGCTTCCCAGGTAGGCGTGGTACCCCTTGAGCTAAATCCCTGGCCCTCCTCTGACTTCAAAATAAAGTCTCTTCTAACCGAGAGCAAGTTTGAAAAGTCTCTGATCCATTTCTGGTTGTTTAAGGTTCTACCAACCATCCAGCCAGGCTACCCTCTGGTGTCCACAACCCCATGGGAAGTCAAAGGACATTCCTGCTGGCCAGAGTCGCCTGTACTGCCAGTGCACAGACTGTGGAAGGGGCACTTACCAGGTCTTTAACCATGCTCTCAATCTGCTCCTGGGCCACATTCACATCTTCTGTGGGACCTTCCAGAGTGATCTTGTCCTCACCCTCAGTGAACTCGATATGAACCTGCCATAGAAATGAGCAGACTGGCTGAGGAGACATGGTGTGGCTGTAGCACCCTCTGCCCCTGCGTGCCACCACTTGTTCCAGGAGCTCAAGGTACTCTCCTGTGGGCAGCAGATAGTCCCAAACTGTTTCATATGAGTATATAGTAGGAGAAGACACACCCACCACTGTGAAAAGTTGAAAGGAAGGGATGGTTTTGAAGAATGGCAAGGATGAGATTTTGAAACAAGCACTGCTGCCTGGAGTGCCAGTCACTCACATAGGGCACTGGTCTCAACAATATAAGAACGGCTCCCTGCCAGGTCTTTCCTATCCAAGATTCCTAGACACTACCGTCTTCCCTTTGAAAGGCCCATTAAATTCACATTTGACATAGTTTACATGTAAGTTTTCCTCTTCTCAAACTATAATGCCTAAGTGATGTGTTTCTTAAGACACTGATTTCCTCTCTAGTTACAAAGACCAGTTAGTAACTGGCGTCAACACTGCACTCTCCTGGAACCATTCATGGAACCAGCTGTACTTAACAAGACAAACAGAAACAGCAAAGTAATATTGGGCAAACTCAACAAACTGAAAACAATTTCTTACCTTTGGCATCTGCTGAGTGATTTTGGCCAGGTTCTGCCCTTTCTTACCAATGATGAACCGGTGAAGCCAGGAAGGGGCAGAGACTGAGGAGACTGTGAAACTATTGGCCTAGGAAAAACAGAAAAATAGGCTCATGGGTTGTAGAGCTCAAGGTTATGTTAAAAGCAAAGTAAGACTGGTCACCCTACCCAGCTGGGCACACTTTACCACATCCAGGGCCCCAGGATACAAGGCAAGAACCTGGCCACTGAGGTTCTCCAGAGCTCACCAAAACCAAGCATGTTTCACTCTCGAGGTGGCTACCTTGGCATAGACTTCAGTCAGCGCCTGCCCCAATTTCTCAGGCTCGCCTCGAAGGATCACAGTCTCAGAGGCGCTGTCAGAGGGTGGGATCTCAACAGAGACTCCTGTTCTTTCAAGGATCTCCTGCAGTGAGTTGCCCTTCGGCCCAATCACATACTTGTGCTGGGATTTCTTCACTTCCACTGCAATGGTTGTGGTCTTCTTTTTCTAATTAAGAGTACCGAAAGGGCAGTCAGCAGGAAACGTGGAAGGGGCAGGCAGTGGGGACAGGACAACACTACTGACAGGAGGAAGTGAACCAAGGGACCTAGACCACATGTGCTGGCCTCCAAGTGTGGCTCTGATCAACCCGCCCCAGAAACCCCACATTTTAAGACTAGACTTCCCCTGAGTCCAGTCACCCTAAATATCAATACTGAAAACACAAAGACATTGATTGAGTCCTTTCCTCATGTTAAAGAACAAGTTTTGAACCTCAGAGTTTGGCTACCTTGAGTTAACAGCTTTAACCAAAGATACAAACAGTTCTATGCTGTAGGTACCATCCCTAACGCAGCCAGAAGCCCTGGCAGGATGTACATATGGATAGGACATAGGCACTCTGTTCAAAGCAACATGTCCAAGGTAAGAGGAAGAGGGGCAGTGCAGGCCTTGAACCCATCTCCAGCAAAAACCCTGTTGTCTCTTCCACCCATTGCCTCCACCTCCTGCAGTACCCACCTTTTCCTCATATATCTTCTTGATTCGAGCCACAGCTTGTGCTAGTTGCTCCTTTTCTCCAGTAAAGACGATCTCTGTCCGGCTGACACTGGGTGGAGGGATGTTGATGCGTGTCCCTGTCTCCTGCATAATCTCACCCACAAGCCTGTTGTACGGCCCTGCGATGAAGGGGTGGAAGGCCTTCTCCACCTCCAGCCTCTCCACAGCACGCTTGTCCTGGGGAGGACAGGAGGGACTGTAAGGACACCTGAGGACAGCAGGGCATTCTAGGGCCAGACAGAGGCATGCCAGACAGGCTGTATCACCAGGCCACCACAAGTGAGGCTGGTGCTGGCCGCCAGCTGAGACGTGGGCCTCAGAGGCCTCACCTGCTCAGCAGAGATGAGAAGGACTTCATGGCGAGCTTTCTCAATGCCCTCTTTAGTGCCAGTGATCTTGATCTGATTGCTGGGGTCTTCTGGGCGTGGGATCTGGATTTTGGTTGCTGTTTTAAGCTCTAAGTCTTGCAGTTTCTCCCCATTTTTGCCAATAACAAAGCGATGGTGTTCCTTCGGAATGGGAACAGTTGCTGAGGCCTATAGGAGGAAAAGAATCAAACAAAAAACTTGTGTTTGTGAAAACTCCTATTTCTCTAAGATATTCTCTCTTACTGGAATGCCACCAAACCTACTCTATCTAGTAGAAGAGTGCAAAATGAAATGGCACACCATGCTTGTGGGAGGCATGTCTGACATCAGCAGTCCATTTTAAGGGCAGCTGCACCATGCTCACTCCTGAATGGAATCTGTGCCCAGAGAGGAAGAGAGAAGAGACTAACTGCATGGGTCAGGAATGGGCAAGTGACTACACACACAGAAATCCTGCAAAACAACTGCTTTACTATCTTCTTGTACTACTTTTTCTTTTCTTTTACTGTTTTTTTCTAGTAACATTAAAAAAACAGACTCAAGGGCCGGAGGGTTAGCTCAGTGGTTCTGGCGCCTGCCTCGCAAGCACAGGGTCCTGAGTTCGATCCCCGGTGGCTGCATGCAATGCTGGGCGTGGAGACTCACGCCCACCAGCAATCAATACCACATACCACAGTGCTGGGTGTGGTGGCTCATGCCTGTAATCCCAGCACTCGGGAGGCAAAGGCAGGAGGATTGCTGAGTTCCAGGCTTGCCTGGGCTACATAGTGAGCTCAGAGCCAGCCTGAACTACAAAGCAAGACCCTGTCTCAAAAAAAAAAAAACCAGACTCAAGATGTCAACAGCTTTAAACTTAAACAATAGCCTACTAGAAGGAATAACTCAAAGGGAGAATTCAATCCCCTTTAAAACAAGCTTACCCCCCCCATTTCAGTGCCACCATGCCAACTTTGACAAACTTTCTTATAATTTGGAAGCAAAGAACTTTCCTAATGGCTCAAAATCATACAAATAATAAATGTGGGGGCTGGAGATTTAACTCAGTGGTTCCAGTGCCTGCCTAGCAAGCGCAAGGTCCCTGGTTCATCCCCAGTAACCACATATAGCAATACTGGGCGTGGTGGCTCACGCCTGTAATTCCAGCACTTGGGAGACAGAGGCAGGAGGATTGCTGAGTTGAGGCTAGCCTGGGCTATATAGTGAGCTCTGGGCCAGCCTGGACTAGAAAGCAAGACCCTGTCTCAAAAAAAAAAAAAAAAAAAAAAAAAAAAAAAAAAAAAGTGACTACATGGGAATAAAACACACACAGAGGGCCAGAGATTTAGCTCTGTGGTTCTGGCGCCTGCCTCACAAGTGCAAGGTCATGAGTTTGATCCCTCGTAACCATATACCATGCTGAGCGAGGTGACATGCCCACCAGCCATTAATACCACACATCGCAGTGCCGGGCATCGTGGCTCACGCCTGTCATCCCAGCACTCGGGAGGCAGAGGCAGGAGGATTGCTGAGTTCCACAGTGAGCTCAGGGCCAGCCTGAACTACAAAGCGAGACCCTGTCCAAAAAAACCCAAGCAAACAAAAAGAACACTCACAGAACCACGGACATACACAAAAGTCAGGCATTATGGCATACTTCTGGGATCATAGCACCCTGGGAGGCTGAGGCAGGACTAGAATTTGTAGCCTAGCCTAGGGGATTCAGTAAGGCCCTGTCTTGGGTTTGCTCCCCAGTACTACACACATATATATCCATACACATAAAAGTATAGTAGAAAAGATGGCCCATTTCTAAAACAAAAAAATGGTGAGATATAACAATAAAAAAGTGCAACATATTATAAGAAAACATACCTTAAAGAAATAAAAGAATGTTTAAAGTATAAAGATGTGAATTATTTGAGATTAATTTTAAAACTCACTACATGTTTTAGCTCAAAGCTGATTATAAAGCTTGCATGGTAAAACAAATAAGAACAAAACAGACAAGAAAACCCTAAGAAAGTAGGTACAAGGTGGAAGTGGTGAAATCAGTCAGTACCAGGTGTTCAAACTTAGAACCATTACCAGTAAAACGGGAAAATGTTAGCACAGACCAAGGGGTCAGGACTGGAAATGCTGAGGCAGATCTGGGCTACTGGGAACATTTAAGACACAATAAAATACTACAATTACTGGAGAGAGGACTGTCTTCTAAAAATTGTGATGGCCGGGCATGGTGGCTCACGCCTGTAATCCCAACACTTGGGAGGCTAAGGCAAGAGGATTGCTTTTGAGGCCAGCCTGGGCTACATAGTTAATTTAAGGCCAGTCTGAATTACAGAATAAGACCCTGTCTCAAAAAAACTAAACACTTTTTGGGGCCGGAGATTTAGATCAATGGTTTTGGCACCTGCCTAGCAAACGCAAGGTCCCTAGTTCCATCCCTGGTAACCATATACCACAATGTGGGAGTGGTGACTCAGGCCCACCAGTAATCAGTACCACACACCACAGTGCTGGGCATGGTGGCTCACACCTGTCAGCCCAGCACTCAGGAGGCAGAGGCAGGAGGATTGCTCAGTTCAAGGCTTGCCTGGGCTACATAGTGAGCTCAGGGCCAGTCTGAACTACACAGCAAGACCCTGTCTCAAAAACAAAAACAAAAACTAATCACTTTTTAAGAAGTGATAACAGTTTACAGCTGGGGATTTAGTTCAAGTGGTACCATGTCTACCTTGGAAGTTTAAGGGCCCAAGTTCGATCATCTGAACCGCCAAAATAAAATAAATAAAAATTTAAAAACCAGTGATAACAGTTGTATGGAAAAGGTAAAATCAATCCTCTTTGCAACAAGCTAACCCCACCCCTTGTTTCAGTGCCACCATGCCAACTTGGATAAACTTTATGATTCAGAAGCAAAAAAACCCAAACAACTTTCCTAATGGTGGCTCAAAATCATACAAATAATAAATTTGACATGAGAGAAAAACACTTGTAGAATAAAACACACCAAGATCAAAAACCAAGGGACAAAGAATTAGTTTTTAATTATTGATGGCTGTTAAAAGCATTAGTGGAGCTTCTGAAAATTAAGCAAGATGAATCACATGATTGAAAAATGGGGACTAGAATGGACATTTCATAGAAAAAATTTACAAATGCATGTTGAAAGTATATTCAGCTAGGTATTAGGTGAGCCTTGCTCTTGCTGCTGATTAAAGTGCTAGATACACAGCTGTTTTTTTTCCTTTTTGTGGTACTGGCAATGGAACCCAAGGGCTCACTCACGCTAAGCAAGCATTCTACTGCAGAGCCACATTTTTAGTCCTATTTTTTTTTTTTTTTTTTGAGACAGGGTCTCACTTTGTAGTTCAGGCTGGCTCTGACCTCACTATGTAGCCTAGGCGAGCCTCAACTCAGCAATCCTCCTGTCTCTGCCTCTCGAGTGCTGGGATTACAGGCGTGAGCCACCACGCCCGGCTCCTTTCTATTTTTTTTATCTTGAGAGTTTCCACAAGTTGCCCAGGCTGACCTTGAATTTGTGGTCCTCTTGCTTCAACCTCCTGAGTAGCTGAGGTTACAGCCATGGGTCATGGCTTATATCTACATGTCCCCCCATAGCTTCCTGTGTTCATGGGTGGGACTTTTGGGAGTCATGAGGGTACAACAGTGGAGTAATCATACATTGACTGACTTAGCACAATTCTGGGTGTGGATAATAAGACTCATCCTGAATCTGAGTGGCACCAGCCAATAGGCTTGTAGCCTGGACAGAATAAAAAGGCAAAGAAAGCTCACTTCTTTCTGCCTGACCACACCATGATCTGTGTCTTTGCCAGGCCTTTCTCTTGGAACCTGTTGACTATGGACTGAATACTCTATGAACTGTGAACCAAAATAAACCTTTCCTCCATTAAGTTGTGCATGTCAGGTATTTTATCCCAAGAATGAGAAAGGAACTGAGATATGTGGCAAGATGCACATCTTTTAAGGGAGCAGAATTGATCTACAATATTCAAATTATATAGGTGGTTATCCTTCGATCCAACCATAATCTATCCCAAAATACAATTGGTGAAATAGGAACAAAACATACACTTGAGTTTTACTGACATAATTGATAACAGCCAAAGTTTGGAAACCTCCCAAATGCCCACCCATAGGAGTGCCTGAATAAATTATAGTATAGGTAATCACTATTTCTTGATATAAAGCCCTCCAAAATATAGCAAGAGGAAAAATGGCACAAAACAAGTTTCACAATAAACTGTTCTATTTCTATTCTTAAACACAAACAATAAAGGGTAAGCCAAGGACCAGGGAGGATGGTCACCCATAAGATGGGGATGGCAAGACCCCTTGAATGTACCTTATCATACAATCTTGCCACTATAGTCACATAAATGTGAACACAATCTTTAAAATTTGAAATAAAACAAATACATCTAACAGTTCATAACAAGACCAGAAAACTTTGAAGAAAGGAGTAATTTCTTTTTTTTTTTTTTTTTTGAGACAGGGTCTCACTTTGTAGTTCAGGCTGACCCTGAGCTCACTCTGTAGCCCAGGCTAGCCTCAAACTCAGCAGTCCTCCTGCCTCTGCCTCTTGAGTGCTGGTATTACAGGTATGATCCACCACACCCAGGATTTGGTATGTGGTACTGATTGCTGGTGGGCGTGGGTCACACCTGGTGTTGTTGTATGTGGTTTCTAGGGATCAAACTCAGGACCTTGTGTTTGCTAGGCAGGCGCTGAACCAGAGCTAAATCTCGGGCCCCTAATTTCATTTTTAAAATGCTGCCATTTCTTTTTTTTAATTTAATTTTTTATCGGTACATTTTATATACAGTTCACAACCACCCTCAACATTGGAGAATTTGTACCAGTATATGACACGAGTTCTCATTTTTACCCATATCACTACCCATCCTACAACCCCCATCTCCTATATACATGAGCTTTTTCTTTTTAAATCATATTTAGTCTTTCCCCTCATTATTTTCCCCTACCACTTTCCTTTTGAATATTTCCTATTTCACAAAATCTATCATATATTCTAGAACTCACTTACATCTATAGGTTCTCATACCAGAGAAAAGATATGGTATTTACGTATCTGTGACCTATTTATTTCACTTATTAGTGTGTTCTCAAGGTGTGTTCATTCGCGTATAAGTGACTCAAACTTGGCATTCTTTATGGCAGAATAATACTCCACTTTATAGAAAACCACATCTTCTTTATCCAGTCTCTGGTTGATGGGTATCTGGGTTGTTTCCAAGATTGGGCTATGAACATGAGTGCACATGTCTTTACAATATGATTTTTTTAATTCCTTCAAGTATATTTCCTAGCAGAGTCAAATGAAATCTCTAATGCTAATTGAACAAATTCATTCAGTACAATAGTTATCCTGTAATATTTCAAGATTTTCTACCCAATTCTTTATCTTGTGAGAAAAGTTACCACAGATTTACTTACCCAATGGTTCTCCCCTGAATTCTAAGCACTGACCTAAGACTACCAAGGAACAGGGAATGGATTTAAAACAAACAGAGTCAGAATCTGTAATCTCCCAGGACTGAGGCCTGGAGATGCATATTAACAACAAATGTACTAGCTAATTCTCATGCAAAGCCTGGGAAATGCTGATCTATACCACCTAGCAAGCCCAAGATCTATTCAGTGTCTCCCACTCTAGGATAAGCCTTTTAATTTTCAATGTTTATTCAAATGGCTTAAATGGTAGGTGTCCAAGTTCTATCACTGACTTAGTAGGCTTTCATGAAAATGCCAGGGATTCCAAAGATTGCTATTCTAACTCCAAGTGAATGAACTGTCCCACTGGTAGGAAGAATCCAGGGACGTTCTAGTTCATACCAAGGAGAGCTAGCAAATGGCACTCACTAGTACACAACTGCTTGGAAGTATTGGCCCTGGGGACACTCACCTGAGTCTGCAATCTAGCAACGATGTCCTTTCGGGCTTTCATTACAGCATCCAGCTTTCCTGAGACCATGATGGAGAGACCTTGGTCTTTGGCCAGAGAGAGCTCTAGGTGAGCACCAGTCCTCTGCATGATCTCAAGGCAGATTTTTGCTTGTTCACCCTCTCCAAATTGGTTCATGTCCTTATATTTTCTTTCTTCCAGGGGCACATGGAACACCTGCTCAGAAAAGAACAAAAAAGGGAAGAGGTTTAAGATGTCAAAAAAGAGAAGGAAGAATAGTCAATAGCTAGGAATACACCTTCATTTAATCATCCCACACTTGCAGAGGCCCTGGGATGAAGCAGTGCAAGGACCAGAAGAAGCTCTTAAGATCCAGGGCCTAGCACTGTTGGGGCAGAGGAGAACTACATCCACAACTCACAAGCAGATAGGGAAGCATGCCTGGGAAGCAGGTAAGCATGGTAATAAGTGAAGGCACATAGGATGGACAGACCTTTCCACACATCGAAGCAGCACCTGCACCAGGAGCACAGAGGCAGAGCTGCAGGCAGGGGCCTGAAGCCTGGTCAGAAACTAGAAAATGGTACATCACTCTGCTAAATGACTTAAGACCTTCAGGACAAGGGGCTGAGGAAAAGTAAAAGTGGAAGCAAGAGGGATCAAGTAACCTGGCTAGGGATCTAAACCATCAAGCAAAACATTTAAAAAGATTATTAACAAGACAACAGCCAGGTCACAACAGAAAGATGGGAATGCCAGTCATTTACAAGTGTAGATGGACAGGGATTTATGGATTTCTGTGGATGTAATTTTTCCAAGATGACTAGATATGAGATCACATGGAAGCTCTAAAGCCCCCAGATCTCAGAGATATTCAGGCAGCAGAGAACGGCTAATAAAGTCACAAGAAATTGAGAATCTCGTAAGCTACTTCCAGATAGATAAGCTTTCTGATGTGGACAGTAATGGAGACTGGACTGCAGTGAGGGAAATACACATAGGATCAACAGGGTCTAATAAATGACACTTCTCTCCAACTGTGGGCCAGTCTTGGGGTACAGGGATGCCAGTGGATGCCAGTGCACATGGCAGAAGTCGTGTTTCCCAAGCATTCCTGGGGTGGGGGCTGGGTTAATCCGCAGGTGTTTTCCCGAACAATCCATCTTGTACATACAAACACTTGCACCAGATCCTACCGCTTCCTACAAGGAAGACAGGGTAATAGAGAATGGCATTTCTACCTGAGTGATGACAGAGGCCTTAATAGGCCGTATCTTGTTATTCCAGGCTCCAGCAGGTTCCTGGGCATTTTCCAAACATGCTGCTTTCTCAGGAAGTGGAGGGAAGGCATCCTTGTAGGTTGGAGGGTCACTTTCCTCTTCTGAATTTAAAGTGGCCACTGGATCAGCCAATACAAATTAAGAAGACATTTTCTTTCAGTATTATACCAACACAAGGCCTGAAATGCCAATTGCTTGAGTGACAACATCCCTCCTAGATTCTCCTCATTCACTGCTGAGAAAGGGCCCAGCAGCCACTCTGAATGTGTGAACTGGTAAGGGCCAAAGACTCCCGGTCCCTGACAGCTCAACCCTGTCCCTCCACGTGGTCCCACATGAACAGTCAGGACAGACACTGTGAGCCCCACTCCCCTTCTGGGGCAAGTGAACTCCCTGAAGTCAGACCTTGCCATGGAGTTTTCTAATACCATACTCACAATTCTCCAGGACTAACCAGGCCTTAATTTAAACTGGCAAAACAATATAGTGGTGCTTCCCAGCACTACCTGTGAGAGCTGCCCTCAAGGTATGCTCCAGCTTTCCTTCCATAGTGATGCACACACACACTGCAGAAATTGACTCCTATGGAAACTGCTATTTCTGCTGTCCTGTTGCCTGCCTCAAAGGAAAAGCATGACTTATGGATATCAGTCCTCTGCCACTCATTACACATACACATTCATGGCTTTGGTCCATTAACCCTAGTCTCCAGGAAAGGAGGGACATGACCATTCTGGATGTTCCACACTCTCAAGGTTCCACAGTGTCCAGCAACAGCAAGACACAGTGGAAATCCCGTGAGCATGTGAACACACAGACAGTCTAGGGATGACCTTTGAAACTCGGCCTATGTCTGAGTCCAGATTCACACTTGCTAGCCCCAAGGCCTTGCTGCCCAGGAGTGCTGACATGACCATGGACTTGTTCAGGCCACCTGTCCTCTGCACACCTCACATGGAAGCTGAGGTGAATAGGAAGACCCAGGTCCCAGGGGCACTCAGAACCAGAATAGCAGCAGCAGCCAGGGCACAAAGCCCACCACAGCCCCGGGGATGAGCATACAACATAGTTAACATGACTAAAGAAATGAATTTTATGTTTTAATTCATTTTAAATTCAGGAATGGATATTCAATTTATTTGAGAGAAAATTTATAACAACTTGGAGTATAATAACATATTCTTTCAATGGAAAAATTTTAGAAAATTTAAATATAGATCAAGGATTTTAGAAGAAAATTTAGTGTCCAAATAAAAATGTCTTAGTTAGGGCTGGAGATTTGGCTCAGTGGTTCCAGCGCCTGCCTCACAAGCACAATGGTCCTGAGTTCGATCCCCAGTAACCACATACAATGCTGGGCGTAGTGGCTCACGCCTGTAATCCCAGCACTCGGGAGGCAGAGACAGGAGAATTGCTGAGTTCCAGGCTTGCCTGGGCTATATAGTGAGCTCAGGGCCAGCCTGAAGTACAAAGGGAGACCGTAGCTCAAAAAAAAAAAAAAAAAAAAAAAGGTCTTATTTATAAACATGCACAAGATTTTGAAGGAAAAGAAAAAGAACATAAAATAGTACCAATTGTCTTTTCTTCAATACATTAAAGAAACAAAAATGGAATTTCAGACATAATGGGTTCAAGAAAATGTATTAAAATTAATTTCATTTGTTACTTTCCACTTTCATACAGGCACCAGCAATGTTCAAGTTACCTCTGTGCCTGGCATTCTAGTCTACTGAGTAGTGCTGCTCTTCATCCTGGCCAGCTGCCTCTTAAAGCATGGAAGCCAGGCCCAGCCTTCCATTACAAGGCTTGAGGCTTGACAGTATTGTGGGATGCTCTGTACCCTAGACCTGGCAACCCATAACTGTGATAGCAACTGAGACCCCTACTAGTAGATTCTGATGGCCAAACTCCCTGGATCTGTATTTCATGTCTTATAGGATAGGGACGCATTTTTCCAATGTGCCCAGCAGTGACAAAGAGTGTGTTTATTACATGGGTGGGCTAGTCCTTTTAAAAAAACAATTTTTTTTAAGACAGGGTCTCACTGTGTAGCCCAGGCTAGACTGGAATTCCCAGTGATCCTCTTGCCTCAGCCTCCCAAGTGCTGAGATTACAGGTATGCATCACTACACTTGGCAGGACAGTTCTTCTAAGAAGGGCATGGAATTTGCCAACAGTTTGATAATAGTGGGTAAAGTTGTGGGAAGTTATTAAGAGCATGTGAAAGGGCTCTCACCTTTGATTTGTTGCGGAACCAGCCCACTTCGGTGTTCAGCAAAACTCTCTTGGGTCAAAACTGCAACAGAACTCATGGTTGATCTCACACCCACACGTGATCCGGGTAAGCCACTGCAACAAGGGAGAAGAAATCAAAGAACAGTCAAGATACAGCCAACTATCAGTTATCTTAAGACTGCTGAACTAAGTGTTTTAACCAAGAATATTATACTTTCTCATTTTCCTTACAATCTCTGATGTAACCTGCTACTGAAACAGTCACTAACAGATAAATTTAAGTAAAGCAGGGTCCTCCTAAAGGATGCCTGTCACCAAGGAGACCAAGGCTATGCTCAGGAGTCCCATGGGAAGCCAGGATGTGGGTCCAGAAAGTGCCCCTCTGCCTGTGACCCAGGGGCCTCAGCCTATAGCCCCACAAAGGACACGCATCCTTTCCACTGTAACTTTCCAGCTGATTAACCCAGCTTCTAGGCACAAATGGAAACCAGGATTATTCTCTTAACAGCTATTTCAGATCTCTATTATTATGTGAATTTGCTCACCGCATGGCTTCTGATGCTCACCAAAATCAGTCACATGACAGTTGGTCCAAAAAGCCAACCTGGATCACAAGGTGCACACCCAAGGCCCAAAGAGAAACACTTCAGGATCCCTGGCATGGCAGGAAGCAATCTCACAGTGCTTTGCAGTGGCAATAAAACAGGTCCACACAGTATGCTCAATGTCCCTGATGCCTGTGAACTGATCATTTTCCTCCTTTCTGACTCCCAGGTGTGGGAGGGACTCACCCTAGGGGGAATCTGGCCCAAGGCAGACTTCCTCATTCAAAACAGTCAATGTTGTGTCAGTGGGGCCTGAGTTCTGAGGGCCATAGCTCCCTTATTTGGAAAATGGGTGGCAGTTTAGCAATCTGAGGTATGAGTTTGGTGTCTTCCTTCCTTCTAGTTTGCACTATCAGCACATGGAAAAGACCATTTTCTTTACCCAACTATGTACCAAATTGTTTTTCTTGTACCAATTTGGCAAAAAAGTATAACAGTAGCAAGTAAATTAATATAGTGAGTTTTTACTTGAGGTCACAGGTGAGGGGCATACGTCTCAAGGCTACTCAGAGATGTGAACTTGTGGCAAAGTTCAAAGTTACCAAAGATGAACACTGGACCCAAAGAAACCAATCCTTGTCAGACTTACCAGCAAAACGGTCAATAGCCAGAAAGTCCGTCCTGAGGCTGCCTGTGTTAGCCTGCCAGCTTTTGCTGGTACAAGATAAAAAAAGGGACAGAACAGGGAAGAAAATCAGAGAAAAGTTACTCATTTGCCTCTTACTACTCAGTTCCTTTTACATCTCAAACAGAAAAGGGTAAAATCTTTACACCTTGCCTGCCGCTACCAATACTTAGGTAAGTTCCTCAGGGGAAAAAAAAAAATGAAAGCTTTCCTCTCATATGCTCAGAAGACAAGTCTTCCAGGGACTTGAGAAGTAACCTCTAAGTGCCAATGATTTCAGATTTAAGTATCTGGAGGCCAAATCCTCATGAAATTCTCAGGCTGTCCAGAGCCTATCCACAGACAAAGAATGCAGGGATCTGTGCTCTTGAGCTCTCAGTATCTGTCTTTTTGTAGTTCTGGGTAACTCTGCAACTCCTCTGTCCTTCAGTCCCTCCTAATCCACTGGGGACTTAGAAACCAGGTCATAACATTGTTGGATTGGAAGAAACTCTGAAAGTCTTTCTGGGAAGGAACAAACGCTATTCTGCAAACTGAGAGGGAGTAGGTGACTTTGCCTTGATGGGAACTGTGCATGGTGAGATTCCAGGTGGGTTACCTGCATGCCATTGCATGCAGTCCTGTGTGCCTCTTCAATTGGAAAAGGTGGGCTCTGTGTCAGGTGTGAGCCTGCAGTGTGAGATGGAAAAACCGGCAGCAGGACTTGTCTGTCACAAGGTCACTCATGACCAAAGTAACCATGGACTTCCCATAGGAACGGACCTGGGGTTAAGGGCCAGTAGCAAACATGGACAAATGACATATCACAATGGCCACTTTGGCCTAGATTTTTCAAAACCTTAAGAGCAAGGCTTGAGTCACATAGAGAAATTCCTACAAGCTCAGGGCTGGAGCTGACCTGGGGCTCCCTCCTGGTACTCACTGATACACCTGATTGAGGGTGAGTTGGGACAAACTGATTGAGATAGTGAAGAGCACTGGTAACAAATTTTAACCTGTGAATTTTAAAAACTAAGGTAAAGAGTAAAAACTCTGTTAAACCACAGTTACAGCAGCACATTTCACATAACTGTGCCTGTTCTAGGATTCTGCATTTGGCTAGACCACAGGGAGCTAGCCTAGAATAAGATAGGGCTCTCTGTGCTGGGGGACCTGCCAGGCACTCCACGGCACCCTCTCCAGCCTTGTGTGGCCAACCCTGCCTCACAGTCCTCCTGTGAGGCCTCCAAGTGCCTGTCCACTGACTGCCTGACACAGTTTGGCCTCTCTCTCTAGGTGGCCTCAGGTTCCAATGTTACTTCTTAAACCCAGTGGCCAACCCCTTCCCAAACCAGGTTCATTAATGTGACCTCAACCACACCCACATTCTTGCTCTGTACTGTCACTCACAAGTCCCCTGCTTCTATGATTAGGCAAGTCTTCAGTGCTAGTGACAGCTAGTATAATGTCCTATCAGCTGCATGGAGCTGTACAAGGCCCCTTCCCACTCTGCACCAGTTACTGGTCTCTACTGAGAACAAACACTGACAATCTGGAGCCCACTTCAGCTGGCCCTTGCTTGCTTTGCTCCCTCAGTCCAATTGGCTGGAAAATGAAGTCTACACAGCTGAGCCCACTGCCACTACCAAGGAAGAACATGGAACAGAGTCTTTAGTGCTGCTTTTACATGAAAGGCTCTTGTGCAGCCAAACAGAGTGGACCTCCAGAGGATACCGGGTTGACAACACAGTGAGGGCCTGGCCTCCACATTTCAAGGGCCATTTGTGAGCACCTGAGAAAATGAATCATGGCCCACATTTATATTTAGGGTTCTGGCATCACCCAACATGGCTTTCGCTTGTATCTCAAAACCTGTTCAAAAAGAATCAGCCTTAAACATGTGTCTGATGACCCAGGTATAAACTTAGACTGGAACTCTGGAGAGCCAGCTCATGCTCCCCAAGGGCCCAGCTCTGTGGGGACCAGCCCAGGTACACCTCAACCTGCACCTACTGTGCTGACTGCCTCTACCGACAACTCCCAGAGGCCCGTCTGGCTGCACCTGGGTCGTTAAGGCCCATAGTGGTGCACACAGCTGAATTGCAGCTTCTCTCTTGCTCCTCCACTTGCCAGATCCCAGGAGACCTGAGGCAAGTCCTTACCAAGAAACCACAGCCCAGTGTGAGGTTTGACTGATTCTCACTGAGCCAGTCACACTGCTCCTCTGAGAATAGAAAGGGACTCTGGATATTCCTCTGCTCAGTTGCAGGACCACCAGGGACAGAAAGGCAAGGCATCAGGGAGCCCCAAAATCTGTGTGTGGCTGTCAAGGTTCTGCCCAAGATAAAGATGTGTGCAAAAACCTACACTGCTTTTTTCCTGTCTGGTCCACAGAGAACTGGTCTTTCTGCAGCCCGGCTCCCACAGGCTGCCTGAAACTGCCTTCCCTTATAGACAGCTGAGGTCAAACAGCACTGAACGCCACAAACCTCAAAATATTCTCAATTTGGGCTTTAGGTTTTATTTCCCAGTGTGTAAATATTCACAGGAGATAGAGTCACATCTTAATGTAATAACAGCCAACAGAGCAAGAACTGAAGGCAAAAGATAAAAGTAAAAGCCAACCACTTACTTTTCCACCTAATAACCAGGGGAACCAGGAGTCCTTCGGGGGAGAAAAGGGAGGCTGTGACAGCTGTGTGACAGTGGAGGCCTGGTGTTGTGAGTGGATGTTCAAAGGGCCCGAAACTAATCCAACTTTTCTACTTCAAGTATTTACTTTGATTCTCTTCTAAGCTTTGCCAACTATCTGCACAAGGGCTACAGCCTGCAGAGAGGGGGTGAATCCCGTGCCAGCTCGGTTCCACTTTCCTGGGGTCTACACACTAGGCCAGGCCAGCTGAGACCAGGTGCCTCTTCAGAGTTAAAGCCGCTTACCTTTGTGCCTACAGAAATCCTGCAAAGAACTTTTTTCAAAGTACTCAATATTAGGAACTCCAGGGTGAAATCTAAGCCTGCTCACAAAGAGGGGAGGTTGGAGTCTGGGGCAACCTGCACGGCGTGGGGCGCACAGAGGCCCGGAGCTCTGGGAGTTGGACAGGCCTGCAGAGGAACTTTCGCAGATGCCACCTCAGCACGGCCCGCCCACAGGCCACGAGCGCCCGCGGGCGGGGACAGGCTTAAAGGGACAGCAGCCCACTCTGCCTGTCCGCCTTTCATCCAAATTCGGTATTTTTCCGTAATGTATTTTTTCATCCACAGACTCTAGGGTTCGTCCAAGTTGCATTTGGGCCGAAGATCCGATGCCGCCCGCACCACAGTAAGCAGCAAGTAGTGGTGCAGCAGGCCTGAGCCAGACCCCTGCCTGCTGGGTCAGGCGGTTGGTCCCCGGCCCGCCAGCACTGAGACGGAGGGAGAGGCGGCCGGCGCGGGGGAGGGGCGCAGACGCCCACGTCACCAACCTGGCCAGGTCGTGCCCCTCCCCCACCAACCAGGGAGTGAGGCCAAGGACTGGACGGGACCACACCGGACCGGACTGGCCGGGCCGAGCCGACTACCGACCAGCTCGGGACTCGGGAAAGTTTCTGAACCCGCGCGCCGCGGCCATGCGCGTAGTGACACGTAGCGGCCCCCACCCAAGGAGTATATTGGGGACCGGCCGGCAGGCTGAGCACCGCCCCCGCCCGGCCTGCACCCCACGCCCACGCGCTCACTCGTGGATGCCGCGTCCTGAGTCCGTCGGTGCACGCTGCGCCACGCCACGCTACGCCACGCCGCGGGAGAAGCTGGGCTCCGAGGCTCGGCGCCCGGGCCGCCCCGGCTATATAGGGCGGCGGCTCCAATCCCGCCGAGACACGTCAGACCGGCCGCGCCTGCCCCGCCCGCCGCTCAGCGCCGGGGTCCCGGCCGGGCCTCCCACTCCAGAAGCTCCACTTTTGGCGGCTGGAGTTGGGGCCGGGGGAAGTTGGCTCCTTCCGGACGGCCCGTGGCGGCGCGGGAGAGGTGCGCCCTAAGAGAACGGGGACCTCGCAGGACATCGTGCAAAAGCCACTTGGCAGCACGCAGCTTGGCGAAGGGTGGCGCTAGCCTAAAGCTGCTCCAGGGAAGCAGGTCCGTTCCTCCGCCCTGCATATCTGAAAACCCTCAGCTACAAGACCCCATCTCTAGAGCAGGCAGAACACATTCTGGCCTCAGGGGGCTTCCTCCCCAGCGCGCCCGCTATCCGTGGAACCCACAGTGAGCCGCTCAGGTAAACCCTCTGCTGAAATCCGCCAGATAGATGACACAGCCAGCAGTCTGAGACCCTATGCTCCTTATGTCAGAAGCTGATGGGCTTTTCCAGTTGCAGAAGGGGCAACCAAGTGCATTTCCAGGGCAACACTTTGACCTTACATGGAGGAAACGATGCCTCCTGTGAGCTGTCTGGTCTAAAGCTGACAACAAATTGCCTGCAAGTTGGCGGCAGTGGACAAACACACAGCCAGACTTATATACTTGGAAGGTAGCTCTGAAAGGTCCCTTATTAACAGGCATGGGCCAGGATGGACATTAACAGAAAGAAGCAAAGAGGCTCCTGGCTGAGCAGCTGGGAAGAGCTAGGGACCCTGAGGGGTCAGTGGAGGAGCTTGATGCACTATGTGGAAGTATAGATGGCCTGGTCAAGTAAGCAGGGTGTTGGGTAGGAAACATGATTATGACACCTAGGTCAGGGTTCAGAGGCTCAGGTGCCAGAAGCCAGCAACACAGCTGGCAGGAACACCACAGCACCTCCTGATGTAACCCAGGGAGGGAACTCACTGAAGGCGGGGAAGACCCACTCTTTGAAGCAGAAGAGCTACGGGGATCTTGCTGAGAGGGGGGGCCCAGTCGCCAGCATGTAACTGGGCAAACGGAGTGGCTCCTAGAGCACCCAGGAAGGCTCAGTTCTCCTCCTGGGTCATTACCGTGGCCTGCAGGGGGGTCTCTCCCTGAGATTAACCAGCCAGCAACTGGAACAACTGTGTTTTTTGTTGCCCATTCGTTTTGAGGGCTCAGCACTATGGAGAGGGAGATGAGGGATTAGAGTAGTTCCTATTCAGGACAGTCAACAGGTCCGGCATGGAGGGATTTCAATGGCACTAGAAGGTCAACACTGGTAGGAGCTGGCACACTGCCTGGTACACGGGAGACCTCAAAGAGTTGGTTAAAAGAACAAAAAAGAAAAGTTAACAGAAGAGGTTCTAAAATCAAGGGTTAAATTTGTGCTATAAAACATCACAGGTTTCCATGCTACTAATTACAACCAGCTTTTTTCTCCAGTGTAGTTTAGGACACTGACACTAACAGTCTCCACCACAGACTTCAGGACTTCTCCAAAGGTCACACAGGTCTATGACATGTAAGTTTTCATCCTTCAAGGGACAGAAGCAGTTTTGGGCCTCCTCAAGATAGGATGCTTGGTCACAGACACACACTCATACCCAAGAAAAAAGAAAAGAAAATCCCATCAGTGTAGAGGGTGGTGACAGCATATCCAAAGATAAAAGGGATATTGGACTAGAACTCAAATTCCTATCCACCTTTTGTCCAGGAACCTCTACTCTCAACTAAGAAATGAACCTACTCAGAAATAAGTCTCACAACCAGGCTACAACAAATCACGCCAACCTGCACTCTGGTGGCTGAACAATCAAAGTTCAAAAAGTAAAATGAAGGGCCAAAGGTTCAGTTCAGCCCTGAGTTCATCGCCTGCATCCTGGGTGCATACACACACTTTTTCTTTTTTTGTGTGTGGTATTACTTTTTAAAAGATAAATGAGGGCTGGGGATTTAGCTCAAGTGGTACTGCGCCTACCGTGGAAGCACAGGGCCAGAGTTTAATCCCTGGTACCACACACACAAAAAAAATTAATAAATAAAATGGGAAGGAAATATTGGGGAAAAGCCATCTGAGAAATTCTAGGATTTAAAGATAAAACATTCTTCTCCCTTTTTAAGAAAGACAAAACAGTTGGGCATGGTGGTACAGTGCTTGGGAGGCTGAGGCAGGAGGATCACAATGAGTTTGAGACCAGCCTGGGCTATATAGTGAGTTCAGGGCCACCCTGCAGCACTACATAGTAAAACCCTGTCACAAAAAAAACAAAACAAACATCCCAGAGAGACAGAACAGATAACTAGGAGAATATATGAACAAATCAAGAATCTGTTTTTGGGGCCAGGGATTTGGCTCAGTGGTTTTGATGCCTGCCTCACAAGTGCAAGGTCCTGAGTTTGATCTTGGCCCCACATACTACAATGCTGGGCGTGGCTTACACCTGTAATCCCAGCATTTGGGAGGCAGAGGCAAGAGGATTGCTGAGTTCGAGGCTTGTCTGGGCTACATAGTGAGCTCAGGGCCAGCCTGAACTACAAAGTGAGACCTTGTCTCCTTGCTACTAGGGATTGAACTCAGAACCTTGCACTTACAAGGTAGGCACCGTAACCACTGAGCTAAATCCCTGCCTACTAGTAGGAGAATGTAAATTAATCCATACCAAAGCACACGAGCAGTTAGTGGTAAGGGTTGGAAGTGTTTAGCACAGTTTGATCTCCATAATGACAGCAGGTCAAGAAAAAATGGCTTCATCCCTGATATTGCTTAGCCCCTTTGGTATAAGTGAAGATTGAACCCAGGACATCTGCCCTGACTGAGCTACATCACCAGCCCCCTTATTTTTATTTAGTACAAGGGGTCAAACTCAGGACCATGTGCTCGCAAAGCAGGTATGATGCCACTGAGTTAAAGTCCCAGTCCTATTCTTATATTTTTTTGAGACAAAGTCTCACTAAATTTCTCAGTTGCTCAGGCTGGGCTTGAATTTGTGACCTTACCTCAGCTTCCCAGAATACTGGGATAACAGGTGTGCACTACTCTTTACATTGTCTTATTTTTCTACTAATTCTTCAGATTCACTTTTCAGGAAGTGATAGAGAGTGGCATACTATTTTCTTCAATGACACTGTTACCTTGGCTTCTTTTTTTTTTTTTGAGACAGGGTCTCGCTTTTGTAGTTCAGGCTGGCCCTGAGCTCACTATGTAGCCCAGGCAAGCCTCGAACTCAGCAATCCTCCAGCCTCTGCCTCCCGAGGGCTGGGATTACAGGCGTGAGCCACCACGCCCGGCACTGTGGTATGTGGTATTGATTGCTGGTGGGCGTGAGTCTCCACGCCCAGCATTGTATGTGGTTTCCGGGGATCGAACTCAGGACCTGCGCTTGCGAGGCAGGCACCAGAACCACTGAGCTAATCCTCTGGCCCACCTTGGCTTATTTCTTGAACATACTTATAGGTAAAGTGAAAATGTGACCTATGTTTTGAGTCAGTCATTATGGACATGCCAGTGACAACAGACTGCACAAGGGCATCAATTCTGTTGCTAGATTTTTTTTTTTTTTTTTTTTGAGACAGGGTCTTGCTTTGTAGTTCAGGCTGGCCCTGAGCTCACTATGTAGCCCAGGCAAGCTGCCGCGCACTCAGCAATCCTCCTGTCTCTGCCTCCCGAGTGCTGGGATGACAGGCGTGAGCCACCACGCCCAGCACTGTGGTATGCGGCATTGATGGCTGGTGGGCATGAGTCTCCACACCCAGCATTGTATGTGGTTACCGGGGATCGAACTCAGAGCCTTGCACTTGCGAGGCAGGCACCGGAACCACTGAGCTAATCCTCCGGCCCCTGTTGCCAGATTTTTGAGTTCAGAATCTTGCTCAGATATAATCTGGGTCACCCTCGCTAGTGCTGACACTCTCAATGTCTGTATTTCTCATTTGCAAATTTTGTTGGCTTTTCCCATGAGTTACAGTAACATATAAAGGAAAGTGAACTACAGGAGGTAGCCTGTTATTTGGGAATGCTCGCATTTAATTTCATTAACTTAATTCATTTAATGTAGCACTCTACAACATTAATCTTTTTTTTTTTTTTTTTTTTTGAGACAGGGTCTCACCTTGTAGTTCAGGCTGGCTCTGAGCTCACTATGTAGCCCAGGCAAGCCTGGAACTCAGCAATCCTCCTGCCTCTGCCTCCCGAGTGCTGGGATGACAGGCGTGAGCCACCATGCCTGGCACTGTGGTATGTGGTATTGATGGCTGGTGGGCGTGAGTCTCCACGCCCAGCATTGTATGTGGTTACCAGGGATCGAACTCAGGACCTTGTGCTTGTAAGGCAGGCGCCGGAACTACTGAGCTAACCCTCTGGCCCAATCTTTTTTTTTTCTTATTGATAAAAGGTCACGCCCGGCACTGTGGTAAATGGTACTGATTGCTGGTGGGCATGAGTTACCACCTCAGCACTGTGGTATGTGGTTACCAGAGATCGAACTCAAGACCTTGCACTTGTAAGGAAGGTGCTAGAACCACTTAGCTAAATCCCTGGCCCTACAACATTAATCTTATGAATGCTGAAATAACCAACACCTTTTTACGCAACCAAGTAAATATTTACATAGAACCTATTCAAGAATGCCAAATATATCTGTTTTGTCTTTGAGGCAGGGTCCCTCTATGTACTCCAGGCTGGCATGGAACTTGTGGAGATCCTCCTGCTTCAGTCTCCCAATCCACATAATGGGATTACAGACTTGTGCCACAATGCTCGGCTATTACATCTTATGTTTTTTTTTTTTCTTTTGAGACAGGGTCGTGCTTTGCAGTTCAGTAGCTCAGGCTAGCCTTGAACTCAGCAATCCTCTTGCCTCTGCCTCCCGAGTGGATTACAGGCATGAGCCACCACATCTGGCATTGTGGTATATGGTACTGACTGCTGGTGGGTGTGAGTCACCACACCCAGTATTGTATGTGGTTACCCGGGATCGAACTTGGGACCTTGTACTTGCTAGGCAGGCAACAGAACCACTGAGCTAAATCTCTGGCCCATGTATCTTGTTTTTTAAAAAAGAGATGAGGTGGGCCGGGGATTTAGCTCAGTGGTTCCAGTGTCTGCCTTGCAAGTGCAAGGTCCTGAGTTCGATCCCCAATAAACCACATACCACAGTGCTAGGCCTGGTGACTCATGCCTATAATCCCAGCACTTGGGAGGAAGAGGCAGGAGGATTGCTGTGAGTTCAAGGCATGCCTGGACTACATAGTGAGCTCAGGATCAGCCTGAACTATAGAGTGAGACCCTGTCTCAGAAAACCAAAACAAAACAAAAATCAACAACAACAAAAAGAGATGGGATAACCAAAAAAAAAAAAAAAGTTAATGGATTTCCACAGAAGAACACATCATTTCTCTGTGCTGACCATCTTTCTGTACTAGTCATGTGTGGCTACCAATACTTGAGATGTAGCTAGTTCAAGCAGCTGTGCTGCTAGTCTAAATACACACCAGGTTGAATGACCCAACACAAAAAAATATAAAGTAAGCCATCTTAACCATTTTTACGTTGGCTACAAATTGTCACAAAACAAAATCTGGAGACTGGTGAAACAAAATATATACTAATATTACTTGTTTCTCTTAATATTTTAAGGTGGATATTAAAATTTTCAATGATTTAAGTGGCTCATATATTCTTATCAAGCAACAGTATTATAGAATGATTATTCTTTCAAACTAAACCCAAAACATCTGACAAATAAGGTTCCCGTCCTCACTGATAAACTTTCTTTTATGACAAGTAGATTTTTTTTAAGACAGGGTCTGGCTTTTATAGTTCAGGGTGGCCGTGAGCTCATTATGTAGCCCAGGGGAGCCTCGAACTCACAACAATCCTCCTGACAAGTAGATTTAGAGGAAGAATACAGAATGATGTTACTCTTAGTTGAGTAACACCCCTTTTCTTTTCCTTTTCTTCTAAGAACTCAGAATCCATGAAAAAAAAGAGCAGAAAACAGAAACAAGCTTTCAAAAAATGCATGAAACAATTTGTGTAAAAGAAAATGCAAATGAGAAACAGAATAAACAAGAATTTATGTCACCTGTCAGCCAGGCAAAAATAAATCTGCTTGTTAAAGGTGACCATGTAAGCTCAGTGGTAGAGTACTTGCCCAGGATATTAAAAACCCTGGTTCAACACCATATATGACATACACAGAGAATAAAACTAGTACAAAATATGAAAAAACAGTGAAACATTTCTAAGTTTATATACTGAAATCTTCAGGAGGAATTTTAAAACATGTCACTTGAGAAGAAAAATCTCTAAGATCTCTCTCAAAGAATTTTACATTGTAACTGTAAATTTCTTTTCTTTCTTTTTGTGGACAAAGGTCTCGTTATGCATTCTAGGCTGGCTTTGAACTCACTGTGTACCACAAGCTGGCCTCCAACTCTCAGTTATTTTCCTGCCCTAGCTTTCTGAGTGCTGGGATTAAAGGCATGTGCCATCACACCAGGCTCGTTTCTCAATTCTTTTATTTTCTTTTTCTGAGACAGGATCTCGCTTTATAGTTCAGGCTACCCCTGAACTTACTGTGTAGCCCAGGTTAGCCTTGAACTCAGCAATCCTCTTGCCTCTGCCTCCCGAGTGCTGGGATGACAGGCGTGAGCCACCATGCCCAGTATAATGGTATGTGGTTACCCAGCATCGAACTTGGGATCTTGCACTTGCCAGGCAGATGCCAGAACCACTGAGCTAAATCCCTGGTCCAAGTTTCTAAATTCTTGATCCAGTGACATGAAAATTGAAAACCCCAGGATGTATTGTAAGTTTGGTTTATATAGTAAGCAGACCTTGGATGGGAATCTAGCTCAGTGGTAGACGCTTCTCCCTAGTGTGCAGGAGGCCCTAGGGTTTAATCCTGAGTACTAGAAAAAACTGTTTCTACAAAAGGAATAAGCAGACCCCAACCAGCAGATGCATTTCCAGTGGGAGCCCTGAGAATTCAGCTCCCTTTCAGATGCTCAGCATGTGAGTGAATGTCAATCTCAGCTGGAAGTCAGGTGAGAGAACTGCATCCTTACAGCTGGAGAGGCAGCTGTTCATGGGCAACACTACCAGTTGTGTCAGAGCTACATGTGTTTGTAGATCCTGACACATGGAAGTGCACTGCAGTCAGGGGAAGCTGAGAAGGGGAGGGAGTACAGAGTCACGTCCTGAGTGACACTGAGTGAACAAGCAGCTTGGAAGGCCGAGCCACTGTGACTATGGGCCTGGAAAGATAGCATACAGGTAATACTCATATACTGTCCACCAAAGAATGGGCATACAAATATGGCTACCACAGAGTTCACACTAGGAGGCAGCGAGGTGCTTGGGGAGAATTAGTACTGCATCAGGAGGAGGCAGGGTGCCTTTGCTCTGGTGCTCACTAGCCCGGAGCTCAGCTTTGTTCAGCAAGAACACAGTGTTGTTGTCCACTCCTTGTGAGTGGCTGGTGCCAGGTAGAGCTGTATTTAAGCACTGGTAGGGCAGTGAGGGCCCATTCTGTCCAGCTACAAAGCCACACCCAGGAACAACAGCGTGGCCTGATGAGACACACTACACCTTGCTTGACA
Organism: Thryonomys swinderianus; assembly: GCA_004025085.1. Lineage (NCBI taxonomy): Eukaryota > Metazoa > Chordata > Mammalia > Rodentia > Thryonomyidae > Thryonomys > Thryonomys swinderianus. Next base: position 72,989 of record PVIC010000796.1, on the reverse strand, counting down.
CAGAGAAGTCTGGGAGTGAACTGTTTCTCGAGCTTTACTTCATGGGTGTCTGGTATTGTCTCCCAGGGACCAGAAAGCGACAAAGCACCTGCCCTCCATGTCTTTTCAGGGGCTCCTCCCCCACCAAACCCTTTGACTGTTTTAAACCATCCAGTGCTCCAGGGTAGGCTGCGTCCACGTGACTCCAGGTCTTTCCAAGCTGAATGCCATGAGAACCATTTTGAACTGCACAATGGGTTATCAAAGGGGCTCCTGGACACATGCTGCTCACTGTTGACCTAGCTATCATGGTGTGTCAATCAGTTTTCCTGTTGATGGACACAACCTCACATCCACAACTTAAAGATTTACTTTGGCTCCCGGGTCAGCTCACTCTAAGGCAGGAACATCCTAGTGAAGAGTATGGTGGAGGAAAGCAGCTTAGTTCAGGGTGATCAAGAACCAGAGTAGGGGTACAGTGCCAGTGAGGAGAGCAATTGATACCAGACAGATCCAAGGCCATGCCTCCATGACCCTGCTTTTCATACCCAAGAGTGAGCTTTGCTCGAAAATCCCAAAGCCTATCATGTTGACACTCCACCCTAAATGCCACATGCGTAGTTTCTGGGTGAAGGACAGCAAGGGCAAGGCAGGGATGGAATAGCTGCAGGGAGGGCTCTCCCTCCTACTATAATTAAGGAAGTACCTTTAATCTTCCTACTATAAATCCCATTGAACTACAAGAAACAAAATAATGTGAAGCTTGGCCAAGAGCAACAATTTATACTCAAAGGATTTTTTGATTCCTAAAATTTACATTTTCTTCCTACAAAGTTCTATGAGCTAGATTTAGCTTTGCTCATGTTTATACAAAAAAAGTTGTTATGGACATAGAGCTAACTCAAGCCACGGGTGGAAGTACTTAGGAATTTGATTCATTTTGGCACTAGTCCCATCCAAACAGGAATGTAATGGCCTTCTAAAAAGCAGGAAATAAACATCACAAAACCAAGCCTTTGTATTCTCTTCTCTCCAGGATATACTGCATACAGCAGTCAGGGGACCAACTGTTTGATTATGCTGGGCACATCACCTACTACAGCAGACTGTTTCCTCCTTTGTCAAACAGGTAACCAGAACTGCTTCATCTCTTTCAGTACTATCTTTCTATGGGTCTACTCTCAGAGTACATTTCACTTCTGGATCTGAGGACTTCCTGGAAATTCTTCAGGATATAGCGATCACCACAAAGCATTAATTCAGCATTAAGCTTGTACATACACAGGTGCAATATCCAGAACAAAGCAGGGATGTTTTCCTCTATCCTGAATTAGACAGTTGAAACAGATCAGGGCACCATGTAAAAAAAAAAAACACGTATATAACTGGAAAGCAGGAAGCTGGATATTTGATCTGCCAAGTGAGAAAGACAGGTAAAGCAATAACAAACTGCAATTTCTTTTTTTTTTTTTTTTGAGACGGGGTCTTGCTTTGTAGTTCAGGCTGGCTCTGAGCTCACTATGTAGCCCAGGCAAGCCTCGAACTCAGCAATCCGCCTGTCTCTGCCTCCTGAGTGCTGGGATTACAGGCGTGAACTACCATGCCCGGCACTGTGGTATGTGGTATTGATTGCTGGTGAGCGTGAGTCTCCACGCCCAGCATTGTATGTGGTTACCAGGGATCGAACTCAGGACCTTGCACTTGCGAGGCAGGCGCTGGAACCACTGAGCTAACCCTCTGGCCCACAAACTGCAATTTCTACTGCAGGAAACCAGTACCACAAAGAGGCTAAAATGATTCAGGCAATTCTGGAAGGCTCCAAAGGGAGCCAATGAGGAAAGGAGGACTTCAGCAGAGGGAAGATCAGCAACAAGGAAGGCCAGTGTGCCTTCCAAAGCAACTTCAGGCAGGTATGAGGCACCAGGTGGGATAAGAATGCTGGCAGGGAGCACTTGATATAAAGGTGATCTAGTTTGAAAGCAAGAATGAATTTTAGGAGGGCAAGTATAGAGTCAAAGAGCTAAGGGGTGACTAAATAAACAAGGCTCCAATCACACCAAGGGCACTGAGATCTCATGCTGTTGTATATGGCCTACAGGGCATACAGTTGGAAAAAGCAGGTGCAGACTATGTTACTTTCTGTTAAGAGACAAAAATACAAAGGGATACATGTGTTTGTACTTTCAAAAAGAATCAAGAGAAGGAAACAACAGGGCAAGGGAAAAAGGAAAGGACACAAGGAGAGAAGTCAAGGTCATCTGAATGTAAGTGATTCAGAGATTTGCATTTAGAACTATGAAAATTGGAGAAGAACAAACTCTAGAAATAAACACTAAAGAGAAAATATGCCTGCTTCTTTATTAAGCTATATGGGTAGGTTCAGCAGGTGAAAATTTATTGAATTCCACACACTAAAGAGCTATATTACTTGGGTGTCAAGATGACTGAATGGTCTAAGGCACCAGACTCAAGATCTACATACTTTTATATTTATTGTTCTGTTAAGTGACTTGATAATCAAGATTATGTCATGAAAAACCAAGACTTTCAGTATAAGAGAAACACAGATACTGAAATAAAATACCTGTAAATTATGATTTGAATAAAAAAATACACTCATGATGGGTACTATGTAGGGGGTGTCCCTAAGGTTGTTTCCATGAGAAACACCCCTTGGGCACAGGCTGTGATGGCTATTGCCATTCCCATGAGGCTCCCTGGGGACACAGCCAACTCCTGGCTTGAGCAGATATGGACAGGACAGGACAGGCCTGTTGTGGAAGTATGGACCCAGGAATAGGAAGTCAACCTGGGAACATGAGCCCCCCAAAACAGCAACAGTGGCTGAAACACAGTCTTCTACATACCAATGCATTTACTGTAAATTGTAGCATGCATGGGGTGTTAAGAGTTACAAAACCACATTTCACTTTTGCATTGTTTTCCTTTTTGAAATTGGGGACCTTGTGCTTGCAAGGCAGGTACCAGAATCACTAAGCTAAACCCCAACCCCACATTTTACCTTTGAAAACTGCTAGTCCCCATTTTACCTTGAAAGCTGCATTCTAAACATTGAGGAAAAAAAGCAATCATTTCCTCTTCCCCTCTGATAGCAACTGTATTTCAGGAAAACCAAAATTAACAAATTAAACCTTCTTTACACATGAACACCAACTAATAAATGCAGAAATAGAATTAGAAAAATCTGCACCTTGCAACTCCAACTTTAAATGAAACAGTGGCTTCCAAAGATACCCATATTCTAAGTTCCACAACCTACAAATGTTACTGATGAATTAAAAATACTGAAATGGATAGATTATCTTGGACTTATGGATGGGTCCTTAAAGGTGTCACAAATGTCCGTCGTGTGCCCTCGATCATATGCTTTAAGGATAGAGGTAGGAAAAATGTGATATTAAAAAAGGAAACAGCTGGGCGTGGTGGCTCACGCCTGTTATCCCAGCACTTGGGAGGCAGAGACAGGCTTATTGCTGAGTTCAAGGCTTGCCTGGGCTACATAGTGGGCTCAGAGCCAGCCTGAACTACAAAGCAAGGCCCTGTCTCAAAAAAAAAGGGGAAACAAGTCATATGTACATAGGGGATTGGGTTATGTTGTGGAGTGGGGTAGGGGAGTGGGAAAAAAATGAGAATTAAGTTATGTCATATATATGGGTACAAATTCTTAATGTTGAGTGTGATCATGATGTGTATATAAAATGTACCAATAAAGAATTTAATTTTTAAAAAAGTTAGAAAAAAAAAAGGATAGAGATAAGGTCACATGCAAAATAGCTCACTCTGCAAACTGTAAAAGGTGAGCACACAAAGATCCTCAAGAGCTTCCAGAAGCTGGTCCTGGTGACACTGATCTCAGCTCAGTGACAGTAACTTCAGCCACACTATGGTAACCTGAGCAACTGCAATAGGAAATTAATACACTGTTGACATAGACAACAGCAAGCACAATGGTTGTTAATAGGGCTGGGATGTGATATTGGCAGTTGGCTAGTAGGTGCGAATGTATGAGACCCTGGGTTCAATTCCTAACACTGCAAAGGAAAAAACCCTCAAATCCAGCAGATGACTGTTTGATACCGAGCTTTCTAAAGGATGGACTCAGATGCTGACCCTGTAGCCACTGCCCTGTCCTAACAGCAGCACCATCTTTCAAACACTCTTGGTGCTCTCTGCTCTTGAAATTAAGTCTGAAACAAGTGCTCAGCCCTACCTGTCAATTCATAGGAAATAAGCGTTACAGAAGTTGCTGCAGACCACAATTCAACCAAATGCAGAATGCAGACAGTCCACAGCACAGATGCCTGATTGCTTTCTTAAATGAATCACATGAAAGACAAAATTTTAAAAGGGGGTATGTGGGGTGCTATTAAAGATTTTCAAAGAAATGTACAAGGCTTAAATCAAATGCAATGTGGACACCTTGTTTGGGTTGTCATGCAAAACAAATATAAAAATACATATTGTGACATTTGGGTAAAACTGAACAAATAAATATTAGATGGTATTAATTCTGTTAGGGACAATAATGGCATTGTGACTTTTTAAAGCTTGTGTCTCCTTAAGATGCAAACTATTTAGAGGAAACATAATCTGAGATTTGCTTTAAAATACTCAAACAAAAACTACAATGCATGGAGGCTGAGTGGGGACATAAAGCAAAACTGTATAACGTCAATAATTGTTAGAGCTGGGTAACAGGCATCTGAGATATTATTCTCTTCTATTTTGGTATGTTTCAAAGTTTTCCTCTTACAAGATTTTAGAAAAAGAGCAGAGGGCACTTCATCAAAGTCTACAGGATACTGTTAAAGCTGTGGTAAGAGGGTCAGCCAAACTTGTAAATTTTTTTATAGGGAAGAATAAGGATAAATAAACTAGCATCCCAGGCAAGATGGAAGGAGTGAAAACCAAAAACAGGATAAGGAATGAACACATTCATGATGGGGCCATAATTCTTATGTCTCAGTGAGTGACTTACACCACTGGTGGTATATGCATGACTGTACCACTGGGCAGCATTTTATTAATTTTAGTAGTAAAAAGACCAATAAAAGAGAATAGATCCATTCATACTGGTGGTAACCAGTAATATATGCTGCCTAATGGCACAGTCATGGATGTGGTTCAAGCTGGCAGGAATCAAAATCAAAATCAGTTTACTCTGAAAAAAAAAAATTAAAGCTTTAGTTTGACAAAGAGCACATGAATATGAACACACACACGCGCGCACGCGTGCGTGTACACAAGAATACAGAGTATTATTTTCCTGGTTCTTAAAACAACAGTGTTAACAAATGGCAATAACTATATCTTCTGATAGCTCCCAAGGAAGTAAGACTTTCTTTGTCCCACAGGGGCCTCACAATTATTTTTGTATCTCCCTAGCAGTAATTGGGTTCTGAGCCCATTAGGGGAACAACAACTGTAGTCAAGGGGCCAAGGGGACAAAATGCATCTAAGACACAGCCAACCAGCATTTACCCATACAGCTGCTGAACGAGTCTATCCAAAACACAAGGCCTGTACATGGTGAAAGAGGGTCCCCAGAGGAAAGCAAGGACTCTGTTTTATGTCTCCAAAACAATAAACGGATGATACAGAGAAAAAGATTACTGGCTAGAATCATTTTACAAACATGTAAAATTTTATACAAAACACGACCCCAATAATTAACAATATTTAGAGAATAAGGCACTACAATTCAGTAGGGCCTGTTTTAGGGATGCAGTAATGATTTAACACAAGGAAATGCACACTTACAGTTCAAAATAGTTCAGATAGCCGGGCTGGGTGGCTCACGCCTGTAATCCCAGCATTCAGGAGGCAGAGGCAGGAGGATTGCTGAGTTTGAGGCTTGCCTGAGCTACATAGTGAGACCCTGTCTCAAAAAAATTTTAAAAAATGTACAGATACACAGTTTCCTGAAGTAACACATACAGTGTTTAGTGAAAATCTAACATTATAAAAAGATTATGACTGGATGGGTCCTAAATGCTACCACACAAATAACGGGTGAAAAGAAGCAAGACACAGAGGAGAAAAGCTACAGAGAACAAAGGCAGAGATGCAGTGACAGGAGTACAAGCCAAGAATTGTAGGCCAGCTTTAGGAAGCTGGAGGAGACAATGCACAAGTTCTCTCCTCAAGTCCAAACAGGGGCACAGATTTCTTGCCAGATTTCTAGTCTCTAGCTTCCAGAATTGTAAGAAAATATAGTTCTGTTGTTATAAGCTAACATGTTTTGGTAATTTGTTATGGTAGTGATAGGAAATTAACATTACATCATCCAGTAGTATTTTTGTGAGTTATAAAAGAATTTTCAAAATTCATCTGAAAACAAAACAAAAGCAGCCTAAAAATCTTGAAAAAAATGAAAAAGGGGTTGGATAGACCTAAACTTAGCAATCACTTGGAGTTGTTGGTTAAGGAAGAAATAAATCAATGATAAGGACCTGCATGCATCTGTTGAGTTTATAAATTGATTCAAGTGCCATTTTGAATCGGTAAGATGTCAATACAAATTTGGGTTGATCTGCTATCCATTTTGAAAAACAATAATAAAAAAACCCAGTAGTTTGATTTCTACTTTACGCCATACTCCAAAGTAAATCTGAGCTAGCTTAGAGATCTGAATGCACAATCAAGCTTTGAAGATCTGGAAGGTTAAGAAGGAAAACCTGGTATGATTTAAAGGTAAAAAGAACCATGATAACACAGACTACAGAAATCACTAAGATGTTGACTCATCTGACCATATCAGAGCTTAAAAATCTTACATATTACAGCTGATACAGAAGTTAAAATTACAATTTTTTGCTATTTGGAAGACATCTCAATAGGTTAAGACACATGGAAGTAACAGACATGGAAGTAATAGAAAACCCATCAAATTGCTCATGAACATGCATTCACACTAGAGCAGCCCTTACTTAGTGAGATCAGCAAAGATGAGTAAAGCAGTCTTGTAGTTCTGTGCAAAAGGATGGGAAGAGACTACTACCTGTCAAGTGTATGAAAATAAAAGGCAACTTAAAAAAAGAGGGCAGGGCTTCAGCAGCACTGTGCCTGACAGGAAGTGCATGTCCTGAATTTGGTCCCTGGTACCAAGAAAAAAAGGAAACAAAACACAGAGGAAGAAGAAGAGAGACGCACAACCCAATTCAGTAAATACACTGCCAAAAGGTTTCACCCGAAGTAGTATATGCAGAAAATGCAGAACTACAGGTGTAATAGGAACAAGGTGCTCACAGCACTGTTACAATCAAAGAGCAGGGAACACAAGTGTGCCACCATAACTACCTGGTGGGACCTTTGGCCACTTCAAATGTGTTTGTCACCAGCAATAATGCCACAGCTCCTGTAAGAGCCTGGAAATGGTAGTCTACCATAGTGTGGCAGCACACAGGAGTAACAGCAGCAAGAGGATTCTAACATATAGGATGACTAGTTAAGGCTGACTGAAAGCCCAGTTTAGTAACATTCCAGTAACCTACCTTATACTCAGACCATGCCTCTGACTATTGAATGGCATGCAAAGGAAGCAGTCTCCTTGAAGAAAAGATAGATTCCAGGACTAGAACAGGCAAAGTACACAAGTCCAGAACAGCCTAAAGTTACAAAAATCAAGAGACAGATAGTAAAGGAGACATTCAGAAGGATATAGAAGCTGGGCTGAGAACTTCTCATGAGCAAAACCTTGGACAAAGGAAGTACCAAAATCAAATGATATCAATAAAGGGTGATAACTTACCGAATAAAATGGAAAAACCACAAGCCAATACTGCTATAAGTAAATGAATTGAAATTTTGATAGTTAAAAGTTTGAAGGTTTGACTTTGCTTCAAAAGTACCCTGCCCTGGGCCAGAGACTTAGCTCAGTGGTCCCAACACCTGCCTAGCAAGCGCAAAGGCCCTGGTTCCATCCCCAGTAACCACATACAATACTGGGTGCGGTGACTCAAGCCCACGGCAATCAGTACCTCATACCATAGTGCTGTGCATGGTGGCTCACGCCTCTAATCCCAGCACTCGGGAGGCAGAGGCAGGAGGATTGCTGAGTTCCAGGATTGCCTGGGCTACCTAGTGAGCTTATGGCCAGACAAAACTACAAAGTGAGACCCTTTCTCAAAAAAAAATAAAAAGTACCCTCCCCCTACATGCAACTGACTTGCAATTACCACACAAAGATTTTATGGTGCATAAGCCTGGCAGATCTCACCTTAATCAAGTAAGTGAACATGACTGGTGATATGACAAATTCAAAGCTTGCAACAAAGAACCCAGCACCCCTTCTATGCTATTTATAACAAAGGTACATTGAATCAAAGTCCTACATCGAATCAAAGGGAAACACCCAACAAACATAACTGAAGGATGTTCTATAAAATACTGTGTCCACTTGTAATGGTTCAAAGCATGAAGGTCAGATCAGAGAACTATATTATAGTCTGGAAAAGGCTGAAGAGATGACAATGACATGTTAACATGGGATCTTGAATGGCTCCTTTTAGAGAGAAGTGGATGGGTCTGAGGTTAGCAGGCAGCAGAGTAGTCAGTGGCTGTGCTGTGGCTAAGGAGGAAACCTTCTTGGTGGTTCAGGTAGAAAGTGATGGGCCCTACCTGAAATTCCTCTGTATGTTTAAGATAATCCTAAAAAGGATTAATGGAGAATACATACTAATTAGAATTAGGGAAAATAAACACCTGAAGAATGCAGAACTAAAGGTATACTAGGTACAAGGTGCTATCAGCACCATTACAAGAAAAGAGCAGGGAAATAAACACATCAATATAGAAAAAGGGTAACAGCACTGACTATTCGAACTCAAGTCAAAACCCACATTTTTATTATAAATTCAATCACGGTTCAAGTAGTAAGTTCAATGCATGTTTCATGGGACATAACAAAGACATACTAAAGTCCATAACCCATTCATTTTGTCAAAGTTCATGAAACCAGATTTTTTAGAACCACCAGAAAGTGTTGTGGAAGCTACCGAGACCTCAGCTAGACATGTACTGCACCACTACACAGGTAGCTTCCAGGGCCACATGGAGATATCCCCTTAGGAACAGCCAGGAGTCAGTGCCATAAAAAGCTCTTCACAAAGTGCACCTGAGATGACCCAGTGGGGTCCACCACTGGCATTGTGAGCATGTCACAAACTACCGTTTTTTTTTCTTTTTGGTTCCAGGGATCAAACTGGAGACATTGTGCTTGTGAGGCTGCAGTGGTGCCACTGAGCCAAATCCCTGGCCCAGTTACAGACTAAAAGGACAGCAAAATACCAGTTTCAGAGACACTCCCAGACAGGGCAACCCATGCATACACAAGGAGCAGGGCCCAAGGGAAATACAGATAAAAGCGTGTGCGCATACATGCATGCGCGTGCGAGCACACACACACACACACACACACACACACACACACATCCAGACTGGGGAACTGGCAGACGATAAAGCAAGCAGAATACACACCAGAATCAAAACATTCTCATAAGACTTCTAATGCATGGTAAATTCTTAATATGCCACAATGGTCCAAATGATAGCAAAAGGCAAACACAGTAGGAGTTAGCGGGTGAGATTTGCTGGAGAAAAGATCCTCCATCACCATTTCAATCCTTTCACATTAACCTCTGCATAAAGATCTGGCCTTGCCGGGCATGGTGGCTCACAACCTGTAATACCAGCACTCGGGAGACAGAGGCAAGAAAATTGCCATGAGTTTGAGTCCAGCATGGGCTACACAGTGAGTTCAGAACCAGTCTGAACTACAAAGTGAGACCCTGTCTCAAAAACAAACAACAGAGGGCCGGAGATTTAGCTCAGTGGTTCCGGCGCCTGCCTCGCAAGCGCAAGGTCCTGAGTTCGATCCCCGGTAACCACATAAATGCTGGGCGTGGTGACTAATGCCCACCAGCAATCAATACCACATACCATAGTGTCGGGCGTGGTGGCTCACGCCTGTAATCCCAGCACTCGGAGGCAGAGGCAGGAGGATTGCTGAGTTCGAGGCTTACCTGAGCTACATAGTGAGCTCAGGGCCAGCCTGAACTACAAAGTGAGACCCTGTCTCAAAAAAAAAAAAAAAAAAAAAAAACAAACAGAAATAAAAATATGGCATTAAAGCCTTAACATGAAGCACAAAAAGAAATCAAGGGCTAAGTCTGTCTGGTCCCTCCCACCTCCACAGCATCTTCAGCAGTTAGGCAGAGCCCCAAGTTCCAACCAACCAAGGATAAGAAGCTGAGGTTGGTCATATTAGCATCCATACTTCACACATACTGCTCTCAAAGCAAAACATTTTTCATGGGGTCAGAGAAGGATGAACCATGGTTCTGACTATTGTCTCTTCCACATAACACCATCCTTTTTCTCCCTACACTTGCCAGTTATCTCAAAGGTACACGATCAAAACCAGGCCCTAGGTAAATTAAAGATGGTCCCTGACTGAGTTTCCTGGCTTACCTGGACCAAGCCTGGGAAGGCCAGAATCCTTGTGCCTCACAGACCCATGGGCCTGTTGAACAAACTGTAGTCCAGAGGCAACGGGGAACTTTGGTCTCTGAGACTGGCAAGGTGGACCCCGGATGAGCAAATACATCAAAACAGAGGTCTTAGTTCATGAGAAAAACAAATACATATTCTTCAAATTGAACTTTCACATATACTGATTTAAGCAATGCTGTAAGACCACTAATTTTAAAAAATTAATGAGATTAGTAGGACAGTATTAGAAAACATATCACATAAAAGTGAAATTAAGAGCAATATATATTGCTACAAAGTTAAATAGGAGAAGAGAATGCTGCACATTTGGTTTTGCTCTAGCCAGCAAGGTGCTGGTCAGGTGTGCATTGCAATGATTGGAAGAAACAAGCTTAGAAGCCTGTGCACTATCTCCAACAACAGAAAGGGAAGGAAAGATAATTTAAAAGCTCTGCTCATCCATTTCTATTAAGTAGCAGACACTATCAAGCAACAGCCTGTGAGAGGTACAAACAACAGGTAATGCCTTTAAAAGAAAAAAGTAGTTTTTAAAAGAGAAAGATTGAGAGGACAAAAAGTTTTCCATTCTATAAGACAAGAAGTTAGAGGCCTTTCTCCAGTTTCCATTTCCCCAAGGCTTCTGCATGGCAACCTCTGGAGCCACTCGGCTCCCTGGAGGGCCTGCAAAGCTCCCAGGCTGGGCCACTCTGTAGGCACTGCTGCCAATAAACCCACAGAGGACAGACTTCTCCCCTCCAGGAACCGAGCAGGGAGCTCAGCCATTCATCCCTGAGTACTTGACACTCAGGGTCTCTATGCCCTGCTGGTTCCACTAATACAAACCCAGCTTGCCAGGGCCAAGGGCTGGCAGGCCTGGCACCTGACACCTGCACAGCCAATGATGCATCCAGAAAGTACTGAGATAAGCTTCTCCAAAGAGAGGCAACACACAGACTGATTGCAGTTACTTCACTCCACAAAGAAAGGAGAAGTAACAGTGGTTCAGCCAGCCAAGCCTCCATAAAGGAAGACTGTCTGCACTGATCCAGGAGGCAGTGAGTCCTGCAGGGGTCAGGGACTCCTCCAGAAGCCCAGTACAAGGCACAGCAAGGTCACAAACTATGCCCCAGCCTCAATATAGTTGAGTTGCCAGCCTCATCTACGCTCCCAGGAGAGGATGGAGTCAGAATTTATGCTAATGAAGGTGACTGGTGCAGAAGATGGGCAAGAAGAAAAAGATAGCATTTAATCTGATGTAGAAGACAGCTTTTCACACCATCTACACCTAACTGTAGAACACTGACTAAGGACAAAAAGCTCTGAACACCGAGGCTGGTCACACAGGCACACTGATCCAAGCAACCTGGAGAAAAGCTGGTCCCTAAAGCCACTTACAGATTGAGGAGATTCATTCTAATTTTGGTGGTCCAAAAACAGAACTAAGTTTAACAAGGGTTTTGAGCTATCAGAGCTATAAAAACAAATGAGGAACTCAAAGACTCAATTTTCTTATCTTCAAAGGAACAACTTAAAGTCCTACTGATCACAAGGCTGATTAAAAACAGGTCCAAACTGGGTGTGATGCATGCCTGTAATCCCAGGACTCAGAAGGCAGAAAGGATTGAGTTTAACTCTAGCCTGGGCAACATAAGATAATTCAAACCTAGCCTGTATTACACTGCAAGACCTTTCTCAAACAATCAAAGTAGAACAACAAAAACTAAAACAAAAATAATGAAAGAGGCTCAAATCTGAGTGCAGACCTCTTAAATATTCCCTCCCTCACCTACATAAATATCTCAAGCTTTTTTTTTTTTTTTGAGACATGGTCTCGCTTTGCAGTTCAGGCTGGCCCTGAGCTCACTATGTAGCCCAGGCAAGCCTCAAACTCAGCAATCCTCCTGTCTCTGCCTCCCGAGTGCTGGGATTACAGGCATGAGCCACCACGCCCGGCAAATATCTCAAGCTTAGCTGAGCTGGGAAGCAGGAACTAATACCCAACAGTGTGACCTTAAAGACATCAAATACTGTCTCTAGTGTACCTCCAGAACTCCAAAGACTACCAACACACAAGAAAAGAGTGTTTCCTTGTAACCCCAGCACTTGGGTGGCAGAGGCAGGAGGATTGCTGAGTTCGAGGCTTGCCTGGGTTGCATAGTGAGCTCAGGGCCAACTTTAACTACAAAGTAAGACTCTGTCTCAAAAAAAAAAAAAAAGTAAAAAGAAAAGACTGTTTCCAGATAACACCTAATTGAAGAGAATTTGCCACACAGCCCAGCTTCCCAAGAGGAGCTCTTGCTCACCACAGGGCTAAGGTAGGTCAGGATGCTGCTATATTAAAGCTGATACTGGAAGAAGTAATACACTTGTGTCTATTACTACAGAGTGCTTGTTTAGTGGTGGCTGACCAAAACACAAGACTTAAAAATATAAAATAGAAACCCACCAAAACAAGGTAAAATTGGCCATCTCCTATGATTCTTCCTGAAGTATCTCAAAAAATATTGTCTGTTTTCCAGATATCTTTGGGCATACATTAGTACCTAGCTTAAATAACAATGGGATCTTGTCATATGCAGTGTTCACATACCTGCCACACCCATTTCCATTTAAAATAGGTCACAACAGTCTTCCCAAATTTTATATGTATATTTACCTCATTTGTAAACTACATGATGCTGAACTGAGTGAACATGACTTATATGGAGGACCTCTGACTTTTTCCTTTTTCAGTATAAAAGTGCTGAAAGAAGATTTTTTTGTTCACTTGAGCCTGAAACCTCCACAAGGTAAAATTCTCAGAAACAGAACCACATGGTGCTGCACTGATCCACATTGTAAAACTGTTTAGTCTCTGAATATACCTCGCACTGTCATTCAACAACTACTACGAAGATTAAGTGTCATTTCTCCCCAGCCTGATGATGGAAATATGATTTAAGTCTCTGATCATTAGTGAGATTAAAATCTTGGTTAGTTTACTGGATATCTGAATTACTTGACTGTGAAGCCTTTTTTTTTTTTTTTTTTTTTGCAGTACTGGGAATTGAACACAGGGACTTTACACTGAGCTACATCCCCAGACCTTCTTAAATTTTCTTATTATTTGAGAAAGTCTTGCTAAGTTCCCCAGGTTGGGAACTTGGAATCTTGGCTCAGTCTTCCAGAGTGATGGGATTCCAGCCACATATTACCACTCTGAACCTCAACAAAACTTTTTTTGTAACAAAATAAAATCCAGTCAACAGAGCAGTGTAATAGTTAAAAAAAAATTGCTGAAGGGTATGGAGACAGAACTCATGAGAAAATACTACTGAAAAAGACAGCATGGTTGAGGCTTGCAGCTCAGTGGTAGAGTGCTTGCCTGGAATGCAAAAGACCCTGGGTTCAATCCTTAATGTTGGATATATGTGTGTGTGTGTGTGTGTGTGTTTTTTCCTTGACTACTCATACTGTAGACAAAATAGGTTGATGATCTGAGACCCCCTAACCCTGTCAAAGTTCTGCTGCATTTGCAAACTTTAATTCACCCTCTGTAGGGGAGCAATAAGGTAATTTTGGTTTCAAGAAAAAAATCATAAAGCATGTATTAAATTCTGGGTGTGGTGGTACACAGCCCTCCATATGGATGGTGGATTGTGAAGACAGAGACAACTGGTGAAGACAGGGAGCTGACAGTGAAGGCACAGACTCTGCCCTATGATTCGCTGTGGCCTGTCTCAAAAAGGGTAGATCATCATCCTGCTGTTCCCCTGGCTCTGCTCCCCAGTCTTTCAGTATCTGGAGCCCCACATCAGAACAATCTTCCCAGGTAGCTGCCCATGCTTGTTCACTAACTTCAGGCTTCTGTATACCATCTGTAAGTATCTCTGGCCAGGTAAAACTGCCTCCTGCAATAAACCCCATGCTATTTTATTTCTCTCCTTCTTATCACCAACTGATAGGCCACAATGTCTCCTCACACTAAACTGGGACCTCCACAGAGACCTCACAAAACATACTTGTATTCCTTACAGCACCCACCTCCTATACCAGTATCTGGCATGTGGCAGTTGTCAGGTCAATACATTTACTTCACCGCCCCTAAAGCAGCACCAAAAGGTTAAGGATTTTTTTTGAAAGACAGAAAGTACAAAAAACTGGAGTACAGATAACAAGAACCTTAAAGTATAAGACGGCTATTAACTATAAAGAGCTGAAATGATAGAACCCTACATAGCCAAAGGAAGGCCAACACAACCTACCTGGAAGGAAGGAAGTTTGGGCTGGAAATATAAATAACTTAAAAACCAGGGAGACATCGAGATTCAGACTAAACTCTGCAGAGCTGAGAGCTGTCCCGCTCCTGTCCTGACCAAAGACCATCACTGTTTTCTTAAAAAAGGGAAACAGAATCTTTGAACTGGGAACACCAGTCACAGTGGTGGTTGGGAGTCCATTCTGAAAAGAGGCAGTAGGCTCCTCTCTGTTAGTGCTGAGACCCCAGGCCTGTCCTGTGGCAGCTGAGCAAGGCAGTTGGGGAAGGGGTAGCAGACATTTCTATGGTAATGTGCAGGGACCCAAGGAAGCAGAGAGCTGCTATATGATTAAAAGGGAAAGCTGCAGAAGTCCATGATCACAGACTCAGGCTCTCTGACATAGCAACAGCCAAGAAAATAAAGTGAATCACCCGTAAAAGGCTCTAAAATGAAAACTAAAATGCTCCAAAAAACAAAAAGCATGAACAGGGACCTGAAGTAAAAAAATTTACAAAGAAAAAAAAAAAAGTTCCCAGAAACATAAAAGGTACTGCATCCATGAAACAAATACTGGAAGTTACAAAATAGGGTAGAGGGAAGGGTAAGGGATGTCATAAAGAATGTGTTATGTACATTTACCAACTCCCCACAATGAATATAATCACTATGTCTTCCAAACGTGTACTAATAAAATACTTTTAAAAACAGGGGTACAAAGCCTTAATAGATGGTAGGGATTTTTTTTTTGAGACAGGGTCTCGCTTTGTAGTTCAGGCTGGCCCTGACTCACTATGTAGCCCAGGCAAGTCTTGAACTCTGCAATCCTCCTGCTTCTGCCTCCCTAGTACTGGGATTACACCCACTATTGTTGTTTGTAGTTACCGAGGATCAAGGATCAACTCAGGACCTTGCGCTTGCAGGCACCAGAACCAATAAACTGAATCTCCAGCTTGCAGGGATGTTTTTAAGAGACATTGTAATGTGATGTATATAGTACAAAATATCATACACAAAACAAATAGAAAAAAGTAATTGAGGTGATAAATACATTAGCTTTATCTTTTTTTTTTTTTTTTGAGACAGGGTGTCGCTTTGTAGTTCAGGCTGGCCCTGAGCTCACTATGTAGCCCAGGCAAGCCTCGAACTCAGCAATCCTCCTGTTTCTGCCTCCCGAGTGCTGGGATTACAGGCGTGAGCCACCACACCTGGCACTGTATGTGGTTACCGGAGATCGAACTCAGGACCTTGCGCTTGCGAAGCAGGCGCTGGAACCACTGAGCTAACCCTCCGGCCCCCGACATTAGCTTTATCTTTTATCCCACATTATATTCATGTATCACAAAGAGTATTAGTTTGTATCCCATAACTATATAACTTGCTAATTTATAATTTATAAAGACATATGGGAGAAAGAAAATAGAAAACTTAAGTCAAAGTGTCTAACAGTACAAAGAGAAAGTAAATAGGAAGACATCAAACTAATAAGCCAAGAAAAAAGCCCAGTATTGAAGAATGTGGTTTTCCAAATGAAAAGGCCTAGAGAGCAGGGAAAAAAAACAGATAAAAAGAGATTCCAAAGGGCATGGTGGCTCACTCCAGTAATCGTAGCACTCAGCAGGCAGAGGCAGGATTGCCGAGTTCGAGGCTTGCCTAGGCTACACAGTGAGTTCAGAGCCAGCCTGAACTACAATGTGAGACCCTGTCTCAAAAAAGGTGAGGAAGGGGGGGCGGCGGCCATTTAGCTCAGTGGTTCTGGTGCCTGCCTCCCAAGCTCAAGACCCTGAGTTCGATCCCAGAAACCACATACAATGCTGGGCGTGGTGACTCACGCCCACCAGCAATCAATACCACATACCACAGTGCCCGGGGTGGTGGCTCACGCCTGTCATCCCAGCACTCGGGAGGCAGACAGGAGGATTGCTGAGTTCGAAGCTTGCCTGGGCAACATAGTGAGCTCAGGGCCAGCCTGAACTACAAAGTGAGACCCTGTCTCAAAAAAAAAAAAAAAAAAAAAAGGTGGTGGGGGGCCCCCCCAGGGAATTTAGCTCTGGTCCTACCGGACCTACCTTGGAAGCTGAAGGGCTAGAGTTTGATCCCTGGTACCACAAAAGAAAAAAAAAAAAACTCCAAAGCAATCTTACGTTGTGTGTTATGAATTCAGACAGAAAAGCCTCAAGCTTCTTCATGATAAGTGGTCAAATAAAAAGGCTCAATTCAGGCCTCCAGACTCCTACAACTCTGGGAACCGCAGAGAAGCAAAATAAGGTCCAAATTCTCACTGAGGTACAAGGGGAGAAAGCAAAGCACTTTGGGACACAAAGGATCTTAAAACCTTTTTCTCTGGCAACCAATGGTTTGCTCCACCAAAATGAGAATAAAATCAAGACAGGAGGACATAGGTTCCAGAAAACCAAGACTCTAGCAGAGGGAATACTGAGGAAATACTGCAGGAAAATTCCAGGTACAGTCAAGGTTGCAGGAGGTCAGAGTCACTGAAAAGAAGACCGATTCAAAATGAAAGAGCAGAATACTGCATTTCATCATATAAAGGACTACATTTCTCTAAAGGAGACCGTAGACAATTGATGCAAAATCTGGGCCTCAATGTTAATGAGAAACACAAAGAAAACAAAGCAAACAAAACCAAACAAGATTTGTAATAACAGTAAAAAGAAGCAGCTATCTGAAAAAGTAAAAATAATACTATTATACCATCTGGCCCAGCTGTGTATGGTACTATGTACATAACATGCTTATGTATAAAAGCATTAAATATTGAAATAACCAAATCAAGGATATACTTTAGCTACTTTGGGTAGCCATGAGCCTGCCAGTATAAAGATGGCAAAGGAGTGAAAGGAAGCCAGAAACTTCATATATTCTCTGTATCAAGTGAAGAGACTCTGGAGCAGAGGTAGGAGATACAAATAAGCAAGCTTGGCTTTAGAAGCCAAGAATGGAATTTGCTAAGAGTTTAAAGACCATTCTCTGCCAGGAAGAAAATGTGACTAAGGGAAGGAAGGTCATTAGGACTTTTTCCTTACAATGCTTTCAAAGATTATTTGACTCTCTAAGTCATATGAAGATACTTTTTTTTTTTTGAGACAGGGTCTCACTGTGTAGCTCAGGCTGGCCTTGAACTCATGGTGATCCTCCTGCCTTTGCTTCAGAGTGCTGGGATTGTAGACGTGTGCGACCACAGCCAGCTGAAGACATACTTTTTTTTTTTTTTTGAGACAGAGTCTCGCTTTGTAGTTCAGGCTGACCCTAGCTCACTATGTAGCCCCAAGGAAGCCTCAAACTCAGCAATCCTCCTGCCTCTGCCTCCCAAGTGCTGGGATTACAGGCGAGTGCTGGGATTACAGTCGTGAGCCACCATGCCCCGCATTGTGGTATGTGGTACTGATTGCTGGTGGGTGTGAGTTACCATACCTAGTATTGTTGTATGTGGTTATCTGGAATGAACCAGGGACCTGGTGTTTGCTAGGCAGCCACCAGAACCACTGAGCTAAATCTCTGGCCCGAGGAAGACTTTTTTTTTTTGTACCGTGAAACGAACTCAGCCTCACACTTGACAGGCAGGCTGCACAGATGAGCTACATCCCTGGCTCAGGGAGACTTTCTAACAAGTAACTACTGTCTCCTAACTCTATATGTTGTACATACTTCCATTACTTCATTTATCACACTGGTTTTCTCTTAAAAGTGAATATCCTAAATTAAACCACCAACTTCTTGTAGAAAAAAATTGTTATCTTTTTTGCCGTTGCATCCTTAGAAACTAACAATGTCTGGTACTGGCAATTTCCAGTACATATTTTCTTTACATCTGTGTATATGAGTTGAACTTGGGACCTTTGCACTGAGTCACATCCCCAATCCTTTTAATTCCAAGACAGCATCTCATTAAATTGTCCAGGCTGAGCTATGACTTGTGATCATCATGCCTCAGCCTTCCAGAGTGCTGGGATTACAGGTGTGCACCATTGCA
Organism: Thryonomys swinderianus; assembly: GCA_004025085.1. Classification (NCBI taxonomy): domain Eukaryota; kingdom Metazoa; phylum Chordata; class Mammalia; order Rodentia; family Thryonomyidae; genus Thryonomys; species Thryonomys swinderianus. The sequence continues at coordinate 54,269 of PVIC010000796.1, read as the reverse complement.
CTTACCACAAGGTTGAAGTCAATCAGAAAACCAAAATGATGCCCAACAAAAATATTTTAGAAATTCTCCCATCAGGAGAACAGAAGCCACCTGTCTCTGAAAAGAGGGCAGTGACGAGAATTTACTATTTGTTCTCCCTTACACTCGATGCATTTTTAGGTGACTTTGGTTTGATTCAACTATGCTATGTGCTGTTATAAACAGAATGTAAAGTTAAACCTCATTGTGAGTTAATTAACTGGCTTTCAGAAGTTGTCCCGAGGCTTGAGCAGGTATGCTCCGCTTTTTTGAAATCTAAAACTCTCAAGAGGCTAAGAGTGTTTGATGTTTCTGATCCAGAGAAATGGGAATTCACATACTGGCAGCCATTCTTAACCAAACAGCTTTTTAGCTACTTTGAAACATTTGTTTCTGGGTTTTCCAGTGTATCTCATACTTAAAATTGAGTTTAACTTGGGGGTTAAAACCTTTGCGTGTTCAACATTATCAAAATACAAACCTAAGCACTTAGTTTCATTTCATGTTTCAGTACTCTAGCTTTACTTTCACAATGAGATTATTATGGAATGCGGCAATTAGTTATCTTTTTTTTTTTTTGAGACAGGGTCTCCCTTTGTAGTTCAGGCCGGCCCTGAGCTCACTATGTAGCCTAGGCAAGCCTTGAACTCAGCAATCCTCCTGTCTCTGCCTCCCGAGTGCTGGGATGACAGGCGTGAGCCACCACCCCCGGCACTGTGGTATGTGGTATTGATTGCTGGTGGGCGTGAGTCACCACGCCCAGCACTATATGTGGTGACCGAGGATTGAACTCGGGACCTTGAGCTTGCGAGGCAGGACGCTGGAACCACTGAGCTAACCCTCCGGCCCGGCAATTAGTTATCTTAGACAAAATTCTACCTGAAAGGGATTAACAAAATTTACCTAAGAAAGTGATTTTCTTTAACCGCCAAATAAAATGTGTGAAGTAACTGCCAGATGGTTCGGATAGCTGTGAACATACAGCCATACAGAACCCAATTCAAAGCTGAAGGGCAAGTCATCCCGCAAATGATTATCACCTCGCCAAGTTCCTTCAGGCGTTTCATGTGACTGTAAGCATTTTTAAAAAAATAAAACACAGGTCGGTTTCTCTTTTGCTTTATACAGTAGCAACATGATGTTAAGTCTGACGCTCTCGCCTTCTATGCCGGGTGGAAAGAACACAAGGCAGCGACATATCAGTAATCGACCAATTCTCCAAGAGGCTACGCATAAAACACCCACACAAGCCACGAGTCGGGGATGTCTGGAGGTCCCAACACCGTACTTGTACCCATTAGGGACCCAAGAAGTGTTCTCTCTCAATCGGGACAACCTAGGGAGGTTTCCCTTTTGAGGGGCTTCGGCACCAGGCCCGGGCGAGAATTCCCGACGGCTGCCCGTCCTAAAGGATGCGCGAGACCGAGGAAAGGACATTTTTGGCCGTAACGCCGCGCCCGTCCCGGAAAGGCCACAACGGGGGAAACATCCTCCTGACCCCAAGACGGTCGCTGAGACCTGGTGCGCAGGCCACGATGCAGGTCTCACCTCGCGCCCTAGACCAGAAGCAAGGGGCTGCGCCAGCTCCGCCCTCCCCCGCGGGGCGAGGGTCCTGGGCCTGTACGGGAAGGCCACGTCCCCCGGCCCGCGCGACTCTATGGTGCGCGTTCGGCGTGCCCCACTTGACCCGCAGGTAGCCAATCTCGGGGCGGCGACGTACCATCGAGACGGCCGCGGCGGCAGCTAGAGCAGCTACGGCAGCACTCGCCGGCCCCATCCCCGCCCAACTCGGCGCTCGCAGCTCGGTGCTGCCGCCATCTTCCTGGAGGAGTGGGTAGAGAAAGCCCCCTCCCCGTCATTGCTCGGTACTCACGCCGCCACTTTCCCGCACCCGGTGGCTTATCTTCTTGGCTACGTGATGACTCCTAGAGAAGCGCCCTTCCCCTCATCTTAGTTACCCACAAGGCGAAGAATCTCATTACCTGTTCCAATCTTACTAGCTTGAAGAATCAAAGCTCATAAGGTAAGAACTGTGGCGAAACACGGACAAGACGCCATCTTGGTAAAGGAGAAGAGGCTACGCTTGACCTCTCCCCCACCCCCAGCCTCTATATGGCCAACTGCCGTGGGAGGGGCTCAGCGCCTGCACAGACGCGTACGGGACTGACGCGTCTGCGCCTGCGCGCTGGGAGCCGGCTAAGGTAAGGAGGAGGAAGGCCGGGGCCGCTCAGGCCAGGAAGGAGTTGGCAGGGGCGGTGCGCCGTGATGACGCAATTTGCTGCGTGCGGGGCGGGCCGCACTCGCGGCGCGATTGTCTGCTCGTATTTTCCGGTGGGCTAGCTGGTGAGTGTCGGGGTCCTTCGCCGCCGCAGGACCTGGAATAGTAGGCCTATCTTCCCTTGGGAAATGTGGGTGCGATCCTTTCCCTCTAGCCTGCGGACAGGGTTCTGTGGCTCAGAGGGAGCTCTGGGGGACTGGGCGGGGCAGGTGTGGGGGAGGAGCGGGCGCCCCCTAACTTGAGACACTGAGCTCCCGAAGTGAGCGGCGGGACTGGTCTTCCCCCCCCCACACCAGAGCGGGCGACGCGGGTTACAGGACAGGGTCCTAATAGTGGGCCTTAGATCGTCGACCACTGGCGGGCGAGGGCGTTCGTGTAAGGAAGATGCGGGTTCAGGCCTGCTGGGCCCTTGGTCCGTGGCCATCTTGTCATTCTAACGGTGCCGTTTTGTCCTGGAGAGGAGGACGTCGGGTCCGCCAGTTGCCTCGCGACGTTAAGGCTCGTCTGTCCCTTAGCTCGCCCGAGCCGAGCTATTGTACATGAAGGATAAGCGAGGATAGAAGGATCGTACTGTGTTCATCTGTATACGGTGGCTTGCTTTAGGCAGTTGTGCCGTAAGGCCGCGACGCGCGGAAGAAGGGGTGTCGGGGCCCTGGGCGGGGAGAGTGGGAAGCAGTGAAGTCCCAACTCTTACGCAGCCCCCATATCCGGACAATGCATAGGTTTCTTTCACCTTTCGGGTCCCATTTTTGAGTACAACCTACTTGGCCTGTACTCCCAACCCTAACCCAGAGCCCACCCTCGCTGATCTGCTAGTTCAAAGTGATGTGGTCTTGCCCCTCGCCTGTGCCCACAATCCTTCTGTCTAGAACGCAGTTAGGTTCTCAAGTATTTCTTGAGTGAACCAAATTATTGTAAGTACTTAAGATGAATATTTAACGTTACAAAGTAGTCTTGGTTGTAATAAGGAAAAACAGTGGTGTAAGGATCACAAATGTTGTTTCCTGGTGCTTCTAATTTGAGATTCATTATCTTCACTGACTATTCTTGGCAGTTCCTACAGTGGTAATATATATCGTATTTACTTTTGACATTGGTTTTCTTCTTAGGTATGAAAGGTGTCCTTTATGTTTCCTACCCCCCATCTCTATTCACAACATAGCTCAAAGAAGAAGAGCTTTTCTCTCTCTTGTTTTGGTGTTGTTTGAGCCACGGTCTTATTGTGCAGTCTAGGCTGGCCTTGAACTCACTGTGCATCCCAGGCTGGCCTCAAACTTTGGAGATTCTTGTGCTTTCTGCCTTCAGGAGCTGATTTTACAGGCAGGCCATTATGACCAGCTTAAGAGCTTTTAAATGAGACCAGCTTCTTATTCCCATTTAGCAGAGTGTCCCAGGGAAAGGAGATGGTACTGCTCTTTGATCACTCATAAATGTGATTCAGGTCCTTTTTTCCTAATCTAAAGTAAAGAACGTATAAAAGGAAAATTTGTCACACACACATCTCTGTTTACCAAAACCGATTGGATCAAAGAATTAAAGTAAGGCCATTTATTTAGCCTATATATATACTACTGTGTTAATAGTCACATATGTCACTACAGAAAGTTTGAGTGTGGCATGGCCCAGGTCCAGTTGAGAATGTCATGTTCTTTACCGTATATTTGTCCATCAAATCCAAAGAATCTGAATGCCAAAACATCCCAAGCATTTGGATAAAAGATTATGAAACAGCATCCTGCACTGGGAGATAGGGCCATTTTATGGGTTTGGGATATAAGAATAAATCTCAAATGTAAATAAATAGAAGTTCTTATTTATGAGTGGAATTTTCTGTCAATATAAACACTACTGTCAAAACAAGCTTATAAGGCCAATAGTAGTTTTATCCCTGTCTTTCATCAGATCTTTTATCAAAATTGGTTTCTCATATTTGTAAATTGGAACAAGGAATTTATGGAAGAAGGAAGCTGTGGGTTAAGGATAAAGAAACTTCTGACATCAGGAATGAGCACAATGCGAAAGAGTAAATTTTTCTTTTGAGCACAGTTTTGAGATTTGGGGAATATAATTGGTCAGTACACAAGGTTTAATCTAATTGCTGTCCTTGACAGTGTTGCTGGTCAAGAATTTCCCACCAAAAAGCAGGTGCTTCAGTTTCAGTGGTCCTCTTTCAACTTTCATTTTACATTAGTTTTTATCTTAGCTGTTGGGAAACCATTTTAGTTCACAATTATATTTCAGAAAACCCCTGCAAATAGGAGATGGCAAGAGAAAACTGGTAAAATTAAAGCAGAATTGAAGGTCTTCTTCCATTCTTGTGCCTCAGGGACAGATCTTGAGGCTGATAGGAATGGAAGTCACCTTTTTCACCTACAGGAACTACCTCAGCCCCTCTGCATGCTAAACCTAAGCAGACTGAAGGCAGTTTGAGGTGCAGCACTGATTTGGGTGCTCACAAGAAGTTACTCAAAGCCATCTCAAGCCTTCACAGTGGACAGCATGGCTAAGGACCCCTTGTCCAACATTGCTGAGATTCTGTGGAGTACAAGGCACTCCACTATATTACAGGGTTGGTTTTTTTTTTTTTTTTTGGTACTAGGGATTGAATTTGAGTCCTTGTGCATCCAAGATTGGCACGGTACCGCTTGAGCTAAATCCTCAACCCTACAGTTTTGAAATCTGTATGAATTAGCATGAATTAAGGCAACTGGACATCATTTGTTCATTAATGCATATGAACTTGAAGGTTATTATCCAGTCCTTTAGGAAAGAGACATACCATTAGGAGTTTGCAGATAGAACTGGACCTCATTATACTAGGTTGGGAAATTAAATGTGGTTTGATTTGTACAGGCCCTTATTTCCCCATTTCTAAATTTATTTTGTGTTTAAAATGATTTGCTGTGTTGTAAATGATATTTTAGTCCTGTTTTCATTCTTTAATAGTCACTGCTATTCTATAGAAACATTTTTTTTTAAGACAACCTCAGTCTGTCCTCCAGCTCTTGGGCTCAAGTGGTTCTTTCATCATCCTCCCAAGGAGCTGGGAATACAGGCATGCTACCATCCCTGAATAGTTTGTTTTGTTTTCATTACTGCAAATTGAATTGAGAGCCTTTGCACTGAACTACATCCCAGTTTTTTGTTTGTGTATATGAGAGGCTGAGTTCACTAAGTTGCCAGGCTGAGCTTAAACTTGTGACCCTCAGCCTCAGTCTTGGAAAGTGTTGGGACTATAGGTATGTACCATTGTGCCTGGCTAGAATTCTTTTTTTTTTTTTTGAGACAGGGTCTCGCTTTGTAGTTCAGGCTGGCCCTGAGCTATGTAGCCCAGGCAAGCCTCAAACTCAGCAATCCTCCTGCCTCTGCCTCCCAAGGGCCGGGATTACAAGTGTGAGCCACCACACCCCGCACTGTGGTATGTGGTATTGATTGCTGGTGGGCGTGAGTCACCACGCCCAGCATTGTATGTGGTTACCCGGGATGGAACCAGGGACTTTGCGCTTGCTAGACAGGCACCGGAACAAGCAGGCGCCCGAACCACTGAGCTAAATCTCTGGCTCTCTTTATTATTATTTTTGAAACCAAGGTATTTGTGTTTTCTGTGTATTCAGTTCTAGCAAGAAAAATATTTTTGTCTTTTTTCTTTGCATTCATTGAACTCACTAAGGTGGTATTAAATAATTATGGTGAAATTACAGTATCTAGATTTTGTTTGGATTCTGGTTAAAATGGAAAAAAAGCACATTTAAGAAATATGAATGTTCAATTAATATTTGGTTATATTAAGAAACTTACTAGTTTTTCCTAAATATGATAATGACTTGTCATTTTCAGGAACCCTTATTTTTAGGTATACATAGAGAAACACAAATGAAATGTAGCCCGGTTTTTGCTTCTCAGTAGCTCATGGGTAGGAGGAATAGGTCCTGATATAGATGAACTGTTACTGACCTTGAGTTTCTAACTGTTGAAGCTGAGTAATGGGTGGTACACAGGGTTTTGTGGTGCTTTTGTATGTGTTTAAAACTTTTCATAAGTGTCTTGTAATTATGATACTAATGGACGTTCTTGGCTAACTACTGATTATAACATAAATAGGTTTGGCATTCTAGGTGTCTAAGCATTTTAGTATTGGTTGCTGAATTTTATTATGTACCTTATCAACATCTACAAATGCATGTTTTTCTCTTTTAACTTGTAATGATATATACTTCATAATAAATTTCTGATTGGTAGCAAATACTTTATTAGAATTTTTGCCCTTATATTTAAAAGTGAAACTGACTTTTAGTGTTTGCTGATCCTTCATTCCTTACTGAAGGAATTTCTTTTCCTTCCTCCCTCTTTCCTTCCCTTTCCATCTGAATTTGTTATTGAAACTGTATTGTCTTCATAAAATAAACGAGTGTTGCCTCTTTTTTTTTTTGCAGTGGCTTGAAATAGTCAAATGATCCTGTCATCTCCTGTTCAGGGTTACATGAAATCCAGCTCTTAACTCCTTCTGATCTGGTCCCTTTTCATTGGTAGGTTTAGTCAGTTGTTCAGTGGGTTCTGGCCAATGTTTTGCTTCATTTAGTATTTTACAGTGCCTAGAACAGCACCTACTTCTTACACATTTTAAATTTGACTGTCTGGCTGTTTACTCTCCCACATCTGTGATTATACCTTGTGTTCTAGATGTCTCTCTTTTCATTAATTGGGCTTGTGAGAAATTTGTTTCAGAAAATCAGCTTTTGGATTTACTTTTGTATTTTTTCTTACAATTTGTTTTTCTATTAATTTCTTCATGTTTTCTTTTAGCTTACTCTCTTTGTTTCAGGATGTTATTTTACTGTGTTCCATAAATTTTGCTCCTATGTCCATTGGTTTCTGGAGACAGCTTATAGTTTTGCTTTTGAACTTTTTTACTTTTACCTTTTGTAGTTGAAACAGATTGTAGTTTGACACTGTCAACTATAAAAAATATTTAACAAGTTTTTATGTAGTATAGGAGATTGAACACAGGTTCTCAAGTATGCTAGGCAAGTACTTTACCCCTTAGCTATATCGTCAGCACCTTATAAATTTTTATTATAAGATAAAGTCTAACTAAATTGTCTAAGCTAGCCTCAAACTTGAGATCTTTCTCCTTCAGCCTACTGAGTAGCTAGCATTAAAAGTGTATGTCACTGTCCCCAGCTATATATTTTTTTTAATAACAGGTACATGATCTTTAAAAAAAACTTTGAGCTAGACATGCTGGCACACACTTGTATTCCCAGTTACACAGGAGGCTATAGTAGCAGGAGGATCACTTGAGCTCAAGTGCAGGACCCACCTAAACAATATAGCAAGACCTCATCTAAAATCTCTCAGCAATGAAGCCTGTCATGGCCTGGGGTGGCACAGCCCTGTACTCCCAGTGCTCCAGAGGCTAAGGAAGGATAACAGAGTTTGAGGATGGCCTGGCTACAGAGTGAGTTCAAGGGCAGCCTGAACTGCATAGAGACCCTGCCTCAAAAAAAACAAAAACTTGCAATGCCGGGTGTGGTGGCTCTTACCTGTAATCCCAGCACTGGTGGGGGGGAATAGCGGGGGTGGGCAGAGACAGGAGAATTGCTGAGTTCGAAGTTTGCCTGGGATACATAGTGAGTTCAGGGCCAGCCGGAAGTACAAAGCAAGACCTTGTCTCAAAAAAACAGAAACAGGGCCAGAGATGTAGCTCAGTGGTTCCGGCGCCTGCCTCACAAGCGCAAAGTCCTGAGTTCGATCCCTGGTGACCACATACAATGCTGGGTGTGGTGACTCACACCCACCAGCAATCAATACCACATACCACAGTGCTGAGTATGGTGGCTCATGCCTGTAGTCCCAGCACTCGGGAGGCAGAGACAGGAGGATTGCTGAGTTCGAGGCTTGCCTGGGCTACATAGTGAGCTCAGAGCCAGCCTGAATTACAAAGCAAGACCCTATCTCAAAAAAAAAAAAAAAAAAAAATCCCCAACAGCAGTGAAGCCCTGCCTTCAGTCCTCTGCCCTAAATTAAAAAAATTTTTTTTTTCTATTAGGTCATGGTTCTCTATCTGTGCAATCACATGTATTGGCTGTACTCCTCAGTTCCTCTTGTGCCTTTGCTCATATTTACTGAATCTGTCCAGTTTTAGGAAGACTCTATAAAGTTTCCTCCTTTGAATTGTGTTGGGCTAACCTTGTATTTTTCCTTGTCTTTGCTGCCTACATTTATCTCCAATAATTTGACTATACACAGGGTTGTGTTATATCTTGCTTCTAAATTATTCCTTCATTAGCGCTTAATGTTGTGGTTATTTTGTTTCTTTACTTTAAATTGTCTGATACTAATAATGTTGTCTGTCTTTGCATTGATCTGATTGGTGTTTCTTAGCCTGGTCCCTTTATTTTCAGCCTTTGATACTTTTTGAAAGAGTATTTCTCCCACATAGCATAATTGGGGTAATCTGTTTTAATCCAGTCCACATCCTTTTATTTTATTCTTGGAGATAGAAACTGAAGGCCTCATGCATGCTTGGCAAGTATAGTTACTATACACTGAGTTACAGTCTATCTCTCTTCTTTCAAGGAGTGAATTTATTTTGTGTATACTGATGGCTAATCTCGAATTTAACCCTTAATCATTGATTTAGGATTGCTCTCTCCTCTTACTGCTTTTCTTAATTTTTGCTGGCTGGATTAAGTGGCTGTTCATTACATATTTTTCTTAATTTGGAGGTTCTGCTGTAGTTTTTCTTTAATGGTTACTTTTTCTTTCATAACCAGATCTTTATCTCTTTCTTATTTGAAGTAAAGATTGTTAGCTCCTGCCTAAAGTACCCAGTCTTTGTGATCTCTTATCTTTTTCTTTAGAAAGTTATACTTCTCAGCAGACTGTGGTAGCACAATCCTTTAATCCAGGCAGTTGAAGAGGATTCCAAATTCAAATCTGTTTTAGCCATTTAGGGAAACCCTATCAAAATTTAAAGAAGGGACTGACGATGTACCTCAACAGGGGAGCACACACTTAGTATGCATGAGGCTCTGGGTTTAATCCCCAGGACTGAAAAAAAAAGAAAAAGAAAAATGTTTTGCTTTCGTGAGGTGTCCTGCCCCTACTGTTAGGCTTTATTTAGGTAGTCTTATTATTTTTAATTCAAGTTTATTAATACAATTTTTCTAGAATGTCCTTTATCTAAGAGACCTTAGTTCATTCTTCTAATACACAATCCCAGATAGTTCACTAATATACAGACTCTGGTTTTTATTTTTCTCAGGAAAATTTTGTTATTTTCCTCCCCATCTGTCCCTTTTTCTCTTATGGGAACTGTTGATGTTAACAAAGTAGGTTTCTTACATTTTCAAGAATAGGATTTACAGTGGGCCACTAAAAGGAAAAGCAAAACTATAACCTAGGTTTTTCTCTGCAGTATAATACTGGTAAAGTTAAAAAGCGCATGCATGAATCCTATTGTTGGTCTTTTAGTTTGGCTAACAGGGTCAAATACATTGAGATGTGAAAGACCTCATTTCTCCTGAAGTGCTTGGAAATGTTTCCATTCCAAAAGGAATCAGGGGGGTATGCAATATTCAGGAATGGTAAGGTTTGGGGAAAAGGGGAAAAATGGAAAACAATCAAGTGAAAGAAACTTTTCACTAAATTTCTGTTTTCCAGCGGGAATCATTTTAAATTTGACTGCAGTCACAGCTCTTGATCATGTCACTGAAATTTAGCTAACAAACTTCATGTTTATGAAAGTTTTTAGTTGTTCTACTATTTGCATAAAAATTCCAGATATCCCAGAAACTGTTGTTACACTTATCAAACACTCAAATCCCATCAGTCCTTTAGCTTGTAAGTGTAGTTCATATTGTGCCCTGAACCCCAGTGTCAAGTCTTAGGGTAGTCCAGAGACCTCCAGTTGAAGGCAGTTGTGTTCAGGCCATAGTACTCTGTTGGGGCATCCCTGTCTCTTTGAAAGATTTTTGGGGGGGGGGGGTTGTGTAAAGAAACATTCCAGAGGCTGGAAATTTGTCTTGTTCTCCCATTGTATCCCCAATGTTTAGCATATAATTATGACTGAAAAAATATGAATACTGAAAGTAGGCAATGTGTATCAATGCACTTATGTATATACAGTTGCTTCCATCACCTTCCGGTTTTTAACCTTAATTTATCTCAAACAGTTGTTTCATTCTTTTTTGGGAGTATTTGAGAAGCTACAAGGGACACACATCAACAGATCTATCCATGTGTGAGCGAGTCTTTGCAGGCTGTTATGGTATAAAATATGCTGCATGCGATGCATATACAGACATTTGGATTTTTTTTTTAACAGATAGAGAAAACAGCACGAAACATGTCTAAGGTAAGATCACACTTCATAATGTATCTTTATAACTTTTATGTTTTATTGTTTGTTTGAGACAGGGTCTCGCTTTGTAGTTCATGCTGGCCCTGAGCTCACTGTGTAGCCCAGGCAATCCTCGAACTCACAGCAATCCTCCTGCCTCTGCCTCCCCAGTACTAGGATTACAGGTGTAAACCACCACACCTGGCACTGGGATATGTGGTACTGATTGCTGGTGGACATGAGTTACCATGCCCGGTATTGTTGTGTGTGGTTACTGGGATTGAACCAGACCTTGTGCTTGCTAGGCAGGCACCAGAACCACTGAGGTAAATCTCCAGCCCTGCTTTATATTTTTAGACCTTTTTGTTGTTTTGTATTGGAGTCAGGGTATCACTGTGCAGTTCGGGCTGCCCTTGAAATCATCATGATCCTCTGGCTCTGCCTGAATGCTGGGATTACAGCCATGTACCACCATGCCTGGGGAGTTTTCAGATGGTTTATAGTCAAGATTTATACATTTGATTCATTCAGATAAGTTCTGATTTGTCATTCTAAAAATTTTGAGCTCTCTTTAGGCTTCTTTTCCCTTTTTTCCAAATACATCAATAATAATTCATTATCCTAATGCGATTCCCAGCAGACCAGGCAAATAATTTAAAATTCTAATAATTTGTCATGCTGATATTGATGGAGCCCTTAAACTTGATAAGTTGGTTGCCCTTATAAATTCGCTCAAAACCCTGAGATAAATTGCTTTTAAAGTACATATGCTGAGAAAAGTGGGGCTAGTGGTTAAAATGTAAGGTTATTTCTTGTTGCCTTTATTTTTAAGCCTGTGGGAAAAAATACTATTATATCTTTTTTTTTTTTTTTTTTTTTGAGACAGGATCTCACTTTGTAGTTCAGGCTGACCCTGGATTCACTCTGTAGCCCAGGCTAGCCTCGAACTTGTGGCACTCCTCCTGCCTCTGCTTCCCAAGTGCTGGAATTAGAGAGAAGAGAGGGGGAGAAGGGGAGTGGGGGGGGGAGAGAGGGAAAGGGGGAGCCTCTCTCATTCTCTGGAGATCAAATTTAGGACCTTGGGCCAGAGGGTTAGCTCAGAGGTTCTGGGGCCTGCCTCGCTAGCACAAGGTCCTGAGTTCCATCCCTGGTAACCACATACAATGCTGGGCGTGGTGACTCACGCCCAATAGCCATCAATACCATATACCACAGTGCTGGGCGTGGTGGCTCACACCTGTCATCCCAGCACTCAGGAGGCAGAGGCAGGAGGATTGCTGAGTTTGAGGCTTGCCTGGGCTACATAGTGAGCTCAGAGCCAGCCTGAACTACAAAGCGAGACCCTATCTCAAAAAAAAAAAAAATTGGGGGACCTTGCTCTTATGAGAACCACTGAGCTAAATCCCCGTCTCAGTTTTTTTCCTTATTTACAAGTGGTATTGTGGAACACAGATAAGCAAAAAAGAAAATTAGCCTTTATTCCACCACCCAAAAGCAGTTAACATTTTGTATATATTCTTTTCCTTATTTATTTGAGAGATGGTCTTGCAAAATTGCCCAGGCAGGCCTTGAATTTGGGAATGTCCTGCCTCAGGCTCTTAGATTTCTGGGATTATAGGCATGTACCATCATGCCTGGCTCTCTTTTCCTTTTATGTGTACATATTCTTTTGCAAAGCATAATCCTAGATATGTGTGGTGGCACATGCCTATAATCCCAGAATTTGACAAAGCTAAGTGAAGCAGAAATTTGATGAGTTTTGAGGCCACGTAGTTTGGGCTACATAGTTCAAGGCCCACCTGTGTTGGATAACAAGACTATATCAACAAACAAAAACAATATTTAATCTTAAAAGAAATGCTATCATATATTTTGCCTTTTTTAGTTAATTTATACATAAAAAATTTTAAATTTTTGTTGTGCTTCCACGTAGACTCTAGCTTTATTTTTAGTATTCTTGCTTTATCATCTGTTATCAGCCATACTTCCATTAGGAAACATGGATGTTTTAGTGTAGGAAGCTGTGATCTTCCTCAATCTTTTCTTTCTTGGTCTTTGACATTAGATACTCAGTGTCCCACTCCTAAATCATTGAGTTATTCTGGTGATGCTGTAAGTGCACAGCATCTGATACCTGGTCAGAGCTGTTCTTCAGCCAAGTTTGTTAAATAAATCCACCTATCATTTTGGTACTAATTGTTAACTTGATTTATTTATTTTTCTTGTATCTGCACTTACCTCTAAGATGAATTAAATTTGTGTTTTATTTGTATTGCCAAATTCCTAAGCAGAATATTAATTCACTAAGTGTTAATTTTAGGCTGCTAAGAAATTATACTAGATTGTAAATTTTTCTTCTTTTAATGCTATTATGTGAATACTACCCATGTTGATTAATGTGTAAACTTTTTTTTAATTTTTAAGAACTGATTACCTGGATTGGGATTTAGCTCAGTGGTGCTGTATCTGCCTTGCAGGTGCAAGGTCCTGAGTTTGACTGCCAGTACCAAAAAAGAAAAAAGAAAAAAAGAACTAATTACCTATGTTTGTTACAGTTCTAATTGGTAATGTCTTTTTTTTTTTTTTTTTTGAGACAGGGTCTGGCTTTGTAATTCAGGCTGACCCTGAACTCACTATGTAGCCCAGGCAAGCCTCACACTCACTGCAATCCTCCTACCTCTGCCTTTAAGCGCTGGGATTACAGGCATGAACTACCACACCCAGCACTGTGATATATGGTAATAGAAATTGAATTTGGGACCTTGTGCTCACCAGGCAGATACCAGAACCACTGAGCTAAATCCCCAGCCCCCTAATTGGTAGTATCTTGTAAGCAACTGATAAGGTATTTATTAATTTTTTTTAATCTTCTTTTAGCAACAACCCGCTCAGTTTATAAATCCAGAAACTCCTGGCTATGTTGGATTTGCAAACCTTCCTAATCAAGTTCACCGAAAATCAGTGAAAAAAGGTTTTGAATTTACGCTGATGGTGGTTGGTAAGAAATTTATTTATAGGCTCTCTCTCTTTATCAGATTGTGGAGTATAGTAGCATGATCTATACTGTAATAGTGAAAATTTTTTATTGTCAAAACCAAGTACCTTGGGAATTTGAGTATGTATTATGTATGTGTGTAAAACTGTGTGTATTTATTAATTTTTTAAAATCTTCTTTTAGCAACAACCCGCTCAGTTGTTGCTAACACGTATTTGTTATAGATACTCAGATAGATATATGGTAGACAATTTTGCCCAACCATAAGGTTATCTGTCCCCAAACCCCTTAGTAGGCATTGAACTCAAGGTCTTCTCATTTAGCCTTATCCCCAGCCATTTTTTTTTTTTTTTTTGCTTTTTGAGACAGGGTCTCACTTTGTAGTTTAGGCTGGCCCTGAGCTCAGTATGGTGCCCAGGCAAGCCGCTGCGAACTCAGCAATCCTCCTGTCTCTGCCTCCCGAGTGCTGGGATCACAGGCGTGAGCCACCACATCCAGCATTGTGGTATGCAGCGTTGATTGTTGGTGGGCGTATCTCTATGCCCAACATTATAAGTGGTTACCGGGGATTGAACTCAGGACCTTGTGCTTGCGAGGCAGGCGCCAGAACCACTGAGCTAACCCTCCGGCCCATCCCCAGCCATTTTAAGTTTTATTTTGAGATAGGCTCTTAAGTTACCCATACTGGGCTTAAACTTGCAGCCTCCTACATAACCCTGCTAGAATGCTAGGATTACAGATGAGCACCACTACACCTGTTGTCATTTTTTTTTTTAATTCCCTTGTTAATAGGAGTTCTGTAAATTTCATGGAGAGATGCAGAAGAAACATCTATCTTCAAAGTGAAAGGGGGTAAGCAGTCTAGTGAACAGCTGGGGCAAGTCCAGCTTGGCAAGTAGCTGAGTTTTTTGGGGTTTACTTATAGAAGAGTGGTCAACTTGGGCTATAGTAACACAGGAGTCACCCCTGTAATAGGATGCTAGTGTCCTAGGACACTAATTAAAACAGCAAATGTGAGGAGGGTCCTCAGGAAGAGTAGTGTTGTACTTTGTTCCTGTTCTTATCATGAAATTCAAATGTTGGCATGAGCAAGCACTGTCCAGCCACGGTGATGGATGACCTTGCTAGATTGGGGTTTGGTACAGAACCTCAGCACTTGGAGAGGTAGGTATGAGAGGGCTAGGGCCATTGAAGAGCAGGATGAGTCAGGGGAGTACAAAGTGAGACTCCTAGATGGCTAGGTCTCAGAGGACAGTTTCTCACTACTGTGTTGAATGTTCGCACTCACTGTGCAGCTGGTGTCCAAATGGGCTCCAGGGATACCTCCCTCCTGACATTCACAACTGCCTCCATGCTGGATAGGGTCTGCTTGTGTAGTAGGACATTGCAGAATGAAGGTATTACTTCCAAGAGTAGATCCCAAACGACACTGTATGACTCCTACCAGGCTTGATTAACTCACACTAGGGGAGGCCAGTTGCCCTTGGAGAGGACCTTGCATAGCCTGAAGTAATCACTCCAGAAACGTCCTCTAACTCCAAATGGGCTTCCGAGGCTTGGTTTTTCAGATACCGCAAGCAGTGCTCAGATTTTTTACTCCAAAAGTCTGTGAGTTATTATTTGTGATAGTTACAGCCTCCAAGTTTTGCAGTATGTCCATTAGCAGAAACTGATGATATTCATTAAATTAGAATTGTGGTTCTCATTTAAAAAGTTATAAATTCCTAAAACTGCAATAATGGGGATATTTTAAGTAACAGTCCTTACTGTACATAAATTACTGTATGTTACTTCTTAAAGTCACTTCAATTGGGGCTGTCCTGTATAGTGTGTTTTAGCATGTTCGTAGAGCTTAATAATGAACTATTTAGGTCATTCTTAGTAACTGCAAAATTCTCAAGTGTGGGTGAACACTGGAAAAGGTTTATGATGTTCATGAATGAGAAAAAATGATCACTTCATAGAGTTAATCGTTCACAGACTTAAAATGAAGGAAATTATAGAATCCTTGGTACAGAAAAATGAATGTCAACTTCCATTGGGAGCACAGTAACAGGATAGTAGTAAAAATCTTTAGATTCCCAGTTGAAAAGACAAACCCAGTGTAATCTGTAGTACAGTTAGTTTTATAATATTCAAAGAGTCTCTGGCCACATTAGAATAAGACAGGAGTTAATAAGCTCTTTGTATAGTAGGTGGGAGAGTAAATATACTAGATTTGTACACTGGTAATTGTTTTCTCCAGTATTGGCAATTGAACTCAGGACTTTGTGCTTGCCAGGCAGGCACAGTACCTCTGAGCTAAATCCCCAGACCCCTAGACTTGTGAACGTACAGTTTGGGGCACAACTACTCAATTGTACACTTAGAGTGGGAAAGCAGTCATAGACAAAAGCTTTACTTACAAAAACAGGTAGGCTTGATTTGAACTGATGTCCGTAGTTGCTAGCCCTGGAAGTAACCAGATGGGCTGTCTTACCTTGAATAGGGAGAAGAGTAGACAGACAAACCAACTCTTAAGGCATTGGATAATAGGCAACACAGGAACTTGATCCTTAAGAAGGGAGATAATGATGTGGACTCTCAGATGACTGCAGCTTTCTGTCCTTTACCTGTCTGCCACAGGCAAGGGTAGGGATAAATCAAGAACACAACAGTCCATAGAGCCCAAGAGACAGATCATAATTCAGGAAAGCTAAGGTGCTGAAACCTGATGTAGTAGGACAGAATATAGAGAGAAAAGGAACTCCAGAAATATGCACCGGGGATCCTTTGGAGTTATGGGGTGAGCATTAACTTACAGGTGAGCCAGGTAAGGTTACTTGAAGCTGAATAAGATACAGCTACTATGAGGCTGAGCTGATTTGGAGTATCAGCCAGGCTAGAAAGCCCACACGCAGTCAGGAGAGATTGGGTTCCAGGCAGTTGAAGAAAAGAAAATCTTCAACATCCAGGGGGTTCAGTGGAAACTGTAGAGTTTTGCCTTGGCCTGGGTCCAAACTAGACAGACATAAAAGCTGTTGTAAGGTTTTCTTCCTAGCAAAACTTAGAAACAAGATTTGAAAGGATCAGGATTTTTCACAAATTAACAACTTGCCAGCAAAAAAACATCACTTACTGAATACATCAAAATCCAGGCATTTGGAGGGCAGAGACGTGGTTTAGTGATACAGCATTTGTTGAGCATATGTGTAGTCTTTAGTTATCTTAAGTCCACATGCGCCCACACACACCTCAAAAAGTAAAAACTCCAGGCATTGCAGAATGGCATTCACAATATTTTAACACCCAATACAAATTTGAGGTTATCAAAGGAGGAATGTCATGTTTATATAATTATATAGTATATAATTATATACTATATAATTAGGAGAAAAATCAGACAATAAAAACATCCATAGATGATAGGAGAGATTTGACAAATATATGCATTTTCACTATGTTGCTTAGCCTGGACTTAAATTTAAAATCTTCCTGCCTCAGCCTCCCTATACGTGGGATTATAAACCTGCACTGCCATGGCCAGGCTTAAGACCTTTGGGTTTTTTTTTTTTGAGACAGGGTCTCGCTTTTGTAGTTCAGGCTGGCTCTGAGCTCACTATGTAGTCCAGGCAAGCCTCAAACTCAGCAATCCTCTGGTCTTTGCCTCCCGAGTGCTGGGATTACAGGCGTGAGTCACCACGCCCACCACTGTGGTATGTGGTATTGATTGCTGGTGGGCATGAGTCTCCACACCCAGCATTGTATGTGGTTACCAGGGATCGAACTCAGGACCTTAAGCTTGCAAGGCAGGCTCCAGAACCACTGAGCTAATCCCCCGGCCCTTTTTTTTTTTTGAGACAGGGTCTCACTTTGTAGTTCAGGCTGGCCCTGAGCTCACTATGTAGCTGAGGCAAACCTTGAACTCAGCAATCCTCCTGTCTCTGCCTCCTGAGTGCTGGGATTACAGTCTTGAGTCACCACACCCGGCACTGTGGTATGTGGTACTAATTACTGGTGGGCATGAGTCACCATGCCCAGCATTGTATGTTGTTACTGGGATCGAACTCAGGACCTTGCGCTTGTGAGGCGGGTGCCAGAACCACTGAGCTAAATCTCTAGCCCAAGACCTCTGTTTTTCTTTTTTTTTGTTTTTTGAGACAGGGTCTATCTTTGTACTTCAGACTGGCTCTGAGTTCACTATGTAGCCCTGTCTAGCCATGAACTCATAGCAGTCCTCCTGCCACTGCCTCCTGAGTACTGGGATTATAGGCATGAGCCACCCACCACACTCAGCATTGTGGTATGTGGTAGGTTGTTGGGATTAAGGGTGTGAGTCACCACGCCCATTATTGTGGTATGAGGTACCAGGAATCAAGTTGGGGACCTTGTGTATGTCAGGCAGACACTGGAACCACTGAGCTAAATCTCCAGCCCAAGAACTCGGTTTTAAATATGCTTCTGTACTTAAGGAAAACAGGAGCATAATGAAATAAATGGGAGGTGCAAAACAGACCTAGATGGAACTTTGAGATTGCCATGAGTTCAAGGCTAACCCCGGCTACATAGTGAGTCCAGGGTCAGCCTGAACTACAAAGTCAGACCCTGTCTCAAAAACAAAACAAAACAACAAAGAACTAGATGGAACTTTGAGCTATTAAAATATCAAAATTTGAAATGAAAAAATTTTAGGGTAAATGTAACAGCAGGGTTATGTACAGTAGAAGAAAGAGTAATAGTAAGGAAAGCACAGGAAAGGAAATACTGAAAAAAAAGGAAAGAAATTAAGCATAACCTCAGTGGCCTATGGTATACAATAAGCAGTCTAATAAAGAGATTTAACTAAGTCACAGAGGAAAAAAGGTAGAAAAAGGTGAAAAAATAATGCCTGAAAGTTTTCCATATCTGATGAAAAGTATGGATGTACAGGTTTCCCCAGATCCTGGTTAGTGAATACAAAGGAAACTACAGAAAGGCATATGACAGGTTATGAAAACTAATGTAAAACACTAAACACACTATAATCTTACAAGTAGCCAGAAAAAAGATAACGAATATATAGTGACAGTCCAATATGAGAATATAGCTGGGCATGATAGCGCATACCTATAGATATATCCCAGCACTCTGGGTGGCTGATGCAGAAGGATTAAAAGTTTGAGCCCAGCCTGGGAAATTTAGGGACTTAGATAGTGTCTCAAAATAAAAATTAAAAGGGGTAGGTATTCAACTCAATGCAAAGGCCCTGGCTTCGGACTCCCAGGAACACAAAGATCCACACAAAAAGAATGGCCACTGACTCATTAAGAGCAGTGGAGTGCATGTAGGAATGACAGTTTAAAGTGATGAAAGAAGCCCATCAGGCTAAAAATGTCTGTGCATCACAAATACCCTCTAAAAATGAAGCCAGTTTGTAGTGCATGTCTAATCAGTGCTGTAGGAACTATGGAAAGAGGATCTCAGGTTCAAGACAGCCTGGACAACTGAGACTGTGTCTCAGAAAAGGAGGCTGAAGATGCAGTGTGGAAGGCCCTGAGTTCAATCTCCAGAACAGGGGAAAAAAAGGAAAAGTAAAGAAAGACATTTTCATGCATACAGGCCAAGAGAACTTATTTGATCAGTAGTTCTTCAGGTTGGAAGAAACATTTCAGATGGAAACTTGATTTACATTTAGGAATGAAGAGTACTTCATGTATTTGCAAACATGCAAATACATGGAAAAGACGTTTCTTCATTTTTAATTTCCTGTAAAGAACAAAAATAGAGGTAGAAATAAAATTTAAGATAGCACTACAAACAAAAATGATGTAAGCTTTTGACACCTTTTATGTGAAGTGATAAAGTTATTTGAAGATTGCTGTGTTATGGGGTGCATGTTTTATGCTCCAGAGTCAGTACCTGAGGAAGTCCAAACTTTACTAAAAGTGAACATCATTGATAAACTTAGAACACCAAGAGTAATCCAGAAGAAAGCAGGGAAAGAAAGAATATGAGTTTAATGAACTGAGCGAGGTACCATGAATATTTAATAAAATCACCAAAGAGCATGACCTGGGTGATCTGGAGAGCATTATGCTGAAGAGCTGCAGGATTCACACCCTCTTCATATGCACATGTTAAATGCACCAGAAACACTGAGCTGTGAAAAGGCTCAATATGATGTATGTGATCAAGATCAGAAATTATTTAACACTGAAGGCAAATAAAAGACAACATGCCAAAATTTGTGGTATGAAACTGGGTGTGGTGGCACATCCTTGTATCCTTGTACTTGGCAGCTGAAACAGGAGTATTGCCATGACTGTGAGTTCATGTGTACTGAGTTAAAGGCCAGCCTGAACTACAGAAAAAGGCCCTACCTCAAAAAACAGCAACAACAACAAAATTTGTGATATAAAACTACAGAAAACAAAGCTCGAATTTAGCCCTCAAAATTTTTTACCCTGAACTTAAAAACAAAGAACAATCTAAACTCATAAATAGAAGGAAGAAATATTAAAGAGCAAGAAGCAGTGTAAGATAAAATAACATTGAAAATGGAACCAAAAGCTAGGTTGGTAAAATTGTAAGCCTCTGTTTTGATTGAGGAAACAATAAGAGACCAACATTACTAATAGTGGATATTGGAAATGAAGAGGTCATCATTACAGATCCTGCAGTTGTTGAAAAAATAAGGAGGGATGGTCTGGTCTGACTTTTGGCACTAAACAGCTCAGATGAAATAGAAAAATTCCCTGAAAGACACAAAATTGAGAGAAGTAGAAAATCTATAATCACATATCAAAGAATTCATCTTAAAAACTTTCCTAAAAAGAAAACTAGATTCAGATGGCTTTATTACTAGACTATAGCATATGTTTAAGGTAGAAATAATATAAATATTATATAAAATTCAGGAACTAAATGAGTAAACTGTACCCCTAATATATATATATTATATATATTTATATATTTTTATATATTATATATATATTATATATATAATATATATATATATATATTTTTTTTTTTTTGGAGACAGGGTCTCACTTTGTAGTTCAGGCTGGCCCTGAGCTCACTGTGTAGCCCAGGCAAGCCTCGAACTCAGCAGTCCTTCTGCCTCCCGAGTGCTGGGATGACAGGCGTGAGCCACCACACGGGGCACTGTGGTATGTGGTATTGATTGCTGGTGGGCGTGAGTCACCACGCCCAGCATTGTATGTGATTACCGGGCATTGAGCTCAGGACCTTGTGCTTGCGAGTCAGATGCCCGAACTACTGAGCTAAATCTCCGGCCCTGGCTCACATTTTTATGTATTCTGGATATAAGCCCTTTGTCAGTCATAGCACCACAAGTACTTCTTTCTCATTGATGGTTTTTTGTTTCCTAAGTGGCAATTATATCCACCTTTTGATGCTGTGACAAAATTTCTGGTGTAATGGAAGATTTTAGTCCATGATCAGCCAACTTTGTTGGTTCCAAGCCTGTGCTGAGGCAGGAAGATCATAGTAGAAGGGGATGACAGAGAGCTGCTCACCTTGTGCCTGCCCAAAAGAAGAGAGAGGGAGGGAAGGAGGAAAAAGAAACACAATCCAGAGAATACATGTGTCTTTCCAGGTGACATCTGTATCAGCCTATGAGTAGGCTGCACCTCATAGCAGCCCATGCAGCTGTGAACTCATCATTGGATGAGCCTATTGTAGAGGTTAGTGGTCTGGTGATCCAACCACCTTCCAAAAGAAGTACCATCTCTGAACCTTTTAGGGGACTTTTATTGTTGTCAGTCAAACCCAGGACCATTGCAGTGGGCTATATCCTGAGCCCTTTTTTCCCTTTCTTTCACTCTTTCGATGCTCTTCTCTTTTTAAATTTTGAGTCAGGGTCTTGCTTAGTCTTAATGCTGTGTAGGTGAAGCTTGAATTTGGAATCCTGCCCTTGACAACTGCTAGAATTACAGGTGTGCAAACCCACAATTTGGGGAACATTTTTTATCTAAACCATAGTGTCTCTTAAGTTAATTTTTAACAAAGCACAATCTGTTCTTTCCTTTTGTGATTACTGCTCACAAAGACATATATGAATATTCACAATGACTTTTCTCATATCCTATGAAATCTTGTTTGTCCACTTCTGTCTAGAAATATATTATTTTGGCAGTACTAGGAATTGAACTCCAGCCCTTGTGATTGTAAGTTAGGCACAGTACTACTTGAGCTAAATCTCTAGCCCTTCTGTCTAGAAATTTAAGACTTATGATCCAATTCAAATAAACTTTGAGGTATGGTATGTCGATGATGTCACTGTTCCAAAAAGTTCATCCAACTGGTATTTGTGACTTATCTTTCCATCAGCAAATGACTTTGTCATCTTTGTGAAAAAGCCAACTGACCTTATATATATACTTCTGCATGGCTGTTCTGTTCAGCTGATTTCTGCGTGTACTCCCCATACCGCATCATCTTGATTACAATGTTGAATACTGATACCTAGGAGTGCCTCCCCACACACTATCTGTTTCCTGTTGTTTTGTTTTGTTTTTGGAGACAGGGCTTGCTATATAGTTTAGTCTGGTCTTGTACTGCCTATGTAGTCCATTTGGAACTCTTAATCAAATCCCAGCAGTCCTACTCTGCTCACAGAGACATATGTGAATATTCACAACCACTTTTCTCAAAATAGACCCAAATTGGAAATGGCACACTGTCTCATAGAAAGAGAGTGGGTTATCACATTACTGTGTGTTCATACATTGGAATGTTGCCCAGTAGTGCAAAGAAACAGACCAGAGGCAGATGCAGATTAATCCCACAGATTAATCCCAGTGATGCTGAGCAAAAGCAGCCAGACACAGAGGCCATTCTGTGTGATTCCCTGTTTGGGAAGTTCCAGAATAAGCAAAGCCAATATGTAGCAGACTGGTGTTTTCTTGCAGTGGGGGCTATACATGATAGGGTTGACTTAAGTCATACAAAGGAACTTCTGAGAGTTATGGAAGTATTCTTGTGTTGGGTCTAGCTGGGTGATCTGAGCCGATACTTTATTATAACTAATCCAGCTGTACAGTTTTAAATGGATGTATTTAGCGAGGTATGGTGGGATAGACAGTAATCCCTACACTCTGGTAGTCTGAGGCAGAATAACCACAAGTTTGAGCTAGCCTAGGCAATTTAGTGAGACCCTGTCTCAGAATTAAAGGGCTGGGGATAGAGTTCATTATGAAGGCCTAGGGTTTCTCACTACCATGCTCACACTCACATAAATCATACCTCAATAAGGTTTGCTTAAAAGAACACAGGTAGGGCCGGAGGGTTAGCTCAGTGGTTCCGGCACCTGCCTCGCAAGCGCAAGGTCCTGAGTTCGATCTGCGGTAACCACATATAATGCTGGGTGTGGAGACACGCCCACCAACAATCAACACCGCATACCACAATGCCGGACGTGGTGGCTCACGCCTGTCATCCCAGCACTCGGGAGGCAGAGACAGGAGGATTGCTGAGTTCGTGGCGGCTTGCCTGGGCACCATAGTGAGCTCAGGGCCAGCCTGAACTACAACGCAAGACCCTGTCTCAAAAAGCAAAAAAAAAAAAAAAGAATACAGGTAGTTATGGAGTTAAGGAAGAAGTGAGTAGTAGAGAAGTAGAAAGTTGATCACAAGTACCATCAATTTTTTTTTACTGTGAAAAGGTACATTTTATATATTCATCATGATCACACTCAACGTTGGGGAATTTGTACCAATATATGACACGAATTAATTATTTTTTCCCATTCCCCTACCCACCTCCAAACCCCCTACCTCTATATACATAAGCTTTCTTTCTCCTTTTTTTTACCATCACAATTTTTTCTTTCCCCTCATTACTTAGCCCTACCCCCATTTCACTTAGAATGTTTTCTACTTAATATGTTTATCATACATTCTAGAACTCATTTACATTTTCAGTTTCTCATACAGAAAAGAAGGTATTTACACATCTGTGACCTATTTATTTTACTTATGAGTATGTCCTCAAAGTACTTCCATTTGAGTATGA
The DNA here is from genome assembly GCA_004025085.1 of Thryonomys swinderianus. Taxonomy (NCBI): domain Eukaryota; kingdom Metazoa; phylum Chordata; class Mammalia; order Rodentia; family Thryonomyidae; genus Thryonomys; species Thryonomys swinderianus. Next base: position 30,641 of record PVIC010000796.1, on the reverse strand, counting down.
GTGACTCAAATTTATCATTCTTTGTGGCAGAGTAATACTCCATTTTAGGTTTTTTTGTTTTGTTTTGTTTTTTGAGACAGGGTCTTGCTTTGTAGTTCAGGCTGGCTCTGTGCTTGCTATGTAGTCCAGGCAAGCCTGGAACTCAGCAATCCTCCTGTGTCTGCCTCCCGCGTGCTGGGATTACAGGCGTGAGCCACCACGCCCAGCAATACTCCATTTTAGAAAAAGCCACATCCTGCCAGACGTGGTGGCTCACGCCTGTAATCCCAGCACTCAGGAGGCAGAGGCAGGTGGATTCTGAGTTCGAGGCTTGCCTGGGCTACATAGTGAGCTCAGGGCCAGCCTGAACTATAAAGCGAGACCCCGTCTCAAAAAAAAAAAAAAAGAAAGAAAAGAAAAGAAAAAGCCACATCTTTTTTTTTTTTGAGACAGGGTCTCGCTTTGTAGTTCAGGCTGGCCCTGAGCTCACTATGTAGCCCAGGCAAGCCTGCCAAAGACTAAAGCTAGATCCAACTCTTTCACTATATACTAAACTAAAATCAAAGTGGATTAGAAACCTAAATATTAAAAGAGAAAAACTAAACTGACTGGAAAACAGGTTAGTTAGAACTCTTGGAGACACTGGCTTATGGACAAAACCTCTATAGCATATGAACTAGCAGAAGGAATCAACAAATGGAATCTCATCCTATTGAAAAGCTTCTGCACAGTGAAAGAAACCATGGCAGAGTGAAAAGACATGCCACAGTATGGGAAAAAATTTTTACCAGCTGTTCCTCAGATAAAGGGCTACTGTCTAGAATAAAGAGCTTTAAAAATCAACCCCCCCCCATTAAAAAACCCAGTTCAAAAATGGGCATCTGAAATGAATGTACCATAAACTTTTTTTTTTTTGCTCTTTTGGAGACAGGGTCTTGCTTTGTAGTTCAGGCTGGCCCTGAGCTCACTATGGTGCCCAGGCAAGCCGCCGCGAACTCAGCAATCCTCCCGTCTCTGCCTCCCGAGTGCTGGGATTACAGGCGTGAGCCACCACGCCCAGCATTATATGTGGTAACCGGGGATCGAACTCAGGTCCTTACGC